>BQNB010052123.1:17500-40640 GCA_026074375.1 Tanacetum coccineum
TAGGTTTATGTGCTAGACTTGATTTCTTCATAATGTTAGGATTATTTATTCTTTAATATTATGAAGGTCATTGAAGAAATGTGTATGGTGCAATCTCATTTAGTTGGGACTAGTTTTTGTTTGATATTGCATTTTAGTTTGTGCTTGCTTTGGTTTCTTTTAAGCTCGTTATAATCTTGTTTTATGAGTTTAGTATTTAACGTGAAAAGGCATGGAAAATGATATGTTGTAGATTTTAAGGTTTACTTTACATCACTTAGGCGTTACTTTGACGAGACTGTATTTATCCAGGGGGATAGTATATACGGTGTTAATTAATCACTTAGGATCCCTTTCATGCCATAACATTTCTTTAGGTAGTAACTTAGATTAGGGAATTTCGTACAATTGGCATAATTAAGATATTGGGTGTCCTTGATTAGTATATACATATGTAATATTCCTACTCAACTTTAGATGTAATTAGGATTGCGTTAGAAATAAGAATCCGCAACATAGATTTTTGAAAAGTCTTCTCACCATTAGGATTATATATGAGTGAAAAATTATACTCATATTGTTGGTGCAATCACTGCACAAAACTTCTAAAACTTAATGACACTCATTGTTGCATTTATATCATAGTCAGGATTTTGAGTAGGTGTCCACGGAATGAAGGACTAGGCATTACACAGCCAATTACAGTAATTATATATATATCACATCTTGCCTTGAGCATCTTGGCCTCACTTTTACACTTTTAAAGGGGTTGTATGGTGAACTATGTGCTATACTTGATAGGTATTTTGCTTATTCTGAGTATGTGATCATATGATGCATGACTGGATATATTTGTTCTATGAATATCTATATGATGATGTTATGCATGTGATTACATTTGTACTAATCCATGTTTGCAAGTATCCAAATGGTAAGCCAACCCATGTTGGACTTAAACATGTGTATGTGTTTGTTGCTTGTGTTGCTTTATGTTTGTTTGTTGTTAGTTGTAGCCAAGAACATATTAAGTAATGCTCTTGACCTATGAATCCCTGCCTTAAAACAAGGGGGGCAACGATCTAGGAGGAGCACGTGTAAAGATATCTACATTTAAATCTACAAGATTATCACCTTCAAGTGACAGACAAGATCCGCCCTTTTTTACGTTGACAAAAGGGGGAGAATGAAAGCAAAGAGCTAGAGCTTATGGGGGAGAAGATAAGCTACTAAAGCTCGGTGAAGACCAAGTTCAAGCTTCACCAATTACAAGGCCAAGATCAATACGCAAGCTACATCAATGGCGTTAAAGCTACTAAAGCTCGGTGAAGACCAAGTTCAAGCTTCACCAAATTACATGGCCAGATCAAGACGCAACTACATCAACGACGTTCTTCTTCTTCGCGATGTTTGTAATTTATTTGCTTTGAAATTTTTTTTGTCATCATTCAAAAAGGGGAGAGTGTTGGTGCCACATTTGATTAGGGATCTCTTATAGGTATTATGATTTCAAATTAAAACATTCACTACACTTTACATTTACAACGATAGCCAAAATCCAGAAACCAGGAACTATGTTCCTGGCGCGCTGATGGCGCATTAGCGTGTGGGTCAGCGCGCCGGGTCTCGTCCTAATTTTGTGGATTTTGATTAGTCGGATTTTCTCTTACCTAAAACATGTGGAAACTTCAACAAAGGTATATACATGATACTTGAGCATTTGGGAACACTCCAAATGAGGTTTAGACTTAGAGGGGAGCAAAAACAAATCCTCGGTTTTAAACCAAAATGCCAACTCTGAATCTTTATCATTTGCCTCTAGCCAAGGCGAAACTTCTTCTAATCCTAGTATGAATATACTTTCTATCATTCCCTCAAACAAATCGTATATATTTGACCTTAATCATGGATTTTAGTTGTTTCCTAATACGTAAACGGGTTTTACATCCCTTATTGGTCAAATAAGTCAAAGTTCCACTTTGCGTTAAACGTTACCTTTTCTGTTATGGATAGTTACTTGTGATGTAAAGCACTTTGCTTGTTTGCATCAAGATGATTTGTGATCAAATCTATTGATGTTATTCATGGTATTAATGTCTATATGTCTAATTGAGTATGTGGTATGTTGAATGATTAAATCTTATCCTTTAATACCTTCCTACCTTTTTCTATATATAATGATTTACATAAAACTCTCACATGTATTCCTCACATGTCCTCTACATAGTCACTTATCTTCTAAACATCCTCCTAATCATTTGTTAATCCCTTTTACCCAACAAAATATTATACCTTCTACACACTCTAAACATTTCTTTCTTAAACCAACCCATAATCACATGTGCCCATCTCTTTTCTTTACTTTTGGATTGTGATTATAAATATTCAACCCTTTGATTAACAAATCCTCCAAAATCTTATCATTATCTTAAAAATCAAAACGCAACTAAAAAATCAAAACGCAACTAAAAAATCAAAACGCAACTAAAAATCAAAACGCAACTAAAAAATCAAAACGCAACTAAAAATCAAAACGCAACCAAAAAAAATCAAAACGCAACTAAAAAATCAAAACGCAACTAAAAATCAAAACGCAACTAAAAAATCAAAACGCAACTAAAAAATCAAAACGCAACTAAAAAATCAAAAGTCAAAACGCAACAAGAAAAAGTCAAAACGCAACAAGAAAAAGTCAAAACGCAACAAGAAAAAGACGACTTTTTTCACCAAAAATCGCCTTATAATCACCCTTTTTGACCTTTTAACTTGATTTCTCTTGCACAATTAGCTACCTTATGCCTAGATCTTGCTTAATAACATAAACATTCACACATCTAAGCACAAAAATTCGGGTTTGATTTTTTTCTATTGACTTCTTTTTGACCCACGAATTTGATCTTGTTGAACCACACGAATCAACCACGAATCCACACGTAGCTCTGATGCCAATTGTAGGATCCCGTTAACACTTCATAACATGCAATCGATCACGAAATTAGAACTAGAAATGAGAAAGAAAGAGTTGTTCTAGAGAGAGAAATGAGAGAAAAAGTGAGAAGAAATTTCTAGATATTTTGAACAACTAACTTTTCCAAGTGGAAAAGTTCCTTATATACCCCGACACTTAAAAGTGACGCGCGGGATATTTAACTAGGACCCGGGCTCAGGTTTTGCTTGGGATTAAACCCGAAACATATACAATATTAGATTAACTATCGAGCCCGATTCCCGATACTTTCCTATTACAACATTAACTAATTAAAGACCGAAGCTCCATCGTAGAGTGACCGAACTTCCTTGTTTGACTCAATAAATTGAGGCTAACAAAAGACAAACATGATATCATACTAGTTCAAGTTTATGTGGATGATATCATCGTTGGTTCTACAAAGAAATATTGGTGTGATGAATTTGAGGCATTAATGAAGAATAGATTTCAGATGAGTTCTATGGGAGAACTCACCTTCTTTCTTGGATTACAAGTCAAACAGAAAGCAGATGGTATCTTTATAAGTCAGGATAAATATGTTGCAGAAATCCTGAAGAAGTTTGACTTTGTCAATGTTAAGACTGCTAGTACACCCATTGAGACCCAGAAGCCTTTAGTCAAGGATGAGGAAGCCAGTGATGTGGATGTCCATCTTTATAGGTCCATGATTGGTTCTTTAATGTACTTGACTGCTTCTAGGCCTGATATTATGTTTGTAGTCTGTGCTTGTTCTAGGTTTCAGGTCACTCCAAAGACCTCCCATCTAAGTGCTGTCAAGAGAATTTTTAGGTATCTAAAGGGCAAACCCAAACTGGGTCTTTGGTATCCTAGAGTATCCTCATTTGACCTGGAAGCCTACTCAGATAGTGACTATGCTGGAGCAAATCTTGACAGGAAATCCACAACAGGAGGTTGTCAATTTCTTGGCAGGAGACTTATTTCTTAGCAATGCAAAAGGCAAACCATTGTGGCTACTTCTACTACAGAGGCAGAATATGTTGCTGCTGCCAATTTGTTGGGAAAATAGATTGTAACTGTTAGGATCACATAAATGGACCCGAACAAAGAAGCTTTGGTCACTCGAAGATACAAGACAAAAGTCTAGCTCGTTAGTTGGTTAATTAATTAATGTTTATTAATGTAATTGGGCTAACAAAGAAAAAGCCTGAAAAGCCCAACAAAAGCCTAGAATGGGCAGAACCTTGTTAGTATAAATAAACCTAGTTTAGTCAAAATTAGGTTAGACATTAGAGAGAATTTAGCTAGTCATTTTATTATTGTTAGGGATTTTCTAGCCACCAAAAAGGGTTTTTCTTTCAATCATCAAAAAAGTTCTTAATTTTCTGCATCTTGATTCACTTCATTGTTAAGGTTTGTATGAATGATCATGGAACCTACAATTGGTATCAAGAGCCTACAAGATTGATGTATTGATTTGGTTTGTGTTTTTTTTACTTTTGATTTTTGAAAATTAAAAAAGGGGGGGTTTCGAAATTTTTTTGTGTTTGATTAATTGTTTGTTTTGGTTTTTGGTTCATAGATGGTTTGTGTTTACATTGATTTCATAAAAAACCATCTCTTTTGTGTTTAAAAACATCTAGTGAATTTTTTTTCTCTTTTGATTCGTTTTATTTAAACAAAAAGAAAAGAGAGTTGATTTTTTTGTTTAAGGATCGAACGAGTTTAGTCTTTGTGAATCGAACTAGTGGAATACAAGGTTGGACCGAACGAGTGGAAATCTAGTGGGGATCGAACGAGTTCAAGTCTTCAAGCATCGAACGAGTTTATTCTTAGAAGGATCGAACTAGTGGAATTAAAGATTGGACCGAACGAGTGGAAATCTAGTGGGGATCGAACTAGGAGGATCGAACAAGCAACTCTCTTGGAGAACCGAACTAGCAAAATCTTTGAGGACCGAACGAGTCTACTTCCTCAAGGACCGAACGAGTTTATTTTTTTTGGACCGAACGAGTCTACTTCCTCAAGGACCGAACGAGTTTACTTTTTTGGACCGAACGAATTTACTCTCTCAAGGATCGAACGAGCTCAACTCCTCAAGGACCGAACGAGTGTCTACTTGCTAAATCGAACAAGTGGAACCTTTGGGAACCGATCGAGTGGATTCTTCTTGAACCGAACGAGCCTTAAGCCACTAGAACCGAACGAGTTGTTTACTTGGTCAACCGAACAAGACAACCGAACAAGCTATCCTTCTTGAACCGAACTAAATAATCAAACAACAACAAAAACATAAACACAAATCAAACAAATCAACAATCACTTGCGATCCGTTCATTCATACTTAAATTAAAATGGGATCCAATGAAGAAACAAATGCAGCGGGTACCGATACTCGTCCACCTATGTTGGTTGAAAGTGACTACGATTCTTGGAAGATTCGTATACACAGGTACATTCGAGGCAAACCCAATGGCAAGCTGATATGGAAATCTATCCAGAATGGACCTACACCTCACCCTATGATCACTGATCCTCCACCTACTGATTCTACTATTGTGCCCGCACCGAGGAAGAAACTTGATTCTGAATTCAGTGAAGAGGAAAACAAACTTGAGATGGCTGATACTCAAGCTGAAATCATTCTTAGTCAAGGTCTTCCCAGACACATCTTCAACAACCTAAATCAAACAAGCACTGCAAAGGAGATTTGGGATAATGTGGAGTTGCTTATGCAAGGATCAGGTAGGACTCTTCAACAAAGGAAGGAAGATCTGTTTGATGAGTACGAACGCTTTCGTGCTATTGGAAACGAATCAATTCATGACTACTTTGTGCGTTTCCACAAGCTTGTGAATGACATGAAGATTACTCAGCTCAACATTCCAACTCATCAGATGAACACCAAGTTTGTCAACAACCTTCCGGCCTATTGGGGTAAGTATGTGACTAATGTCAAACAGAACATGGATATCTCAACCACACCTTATGTTCAGATCTATACTCATCTCAAAGCCTACGAGCCTCATGCCAAAAAGACTCTCAAGAAACAGGAGCAGTCTACAAGTATTGTTGATCCACTGGCCTATGTTGCTCACACCACATCTGCACCTGCTCTTTCATCACCCTCAACTCCTAGTCCTCAACCTACTGCTCAGTCTCCGAATGACGCTTTGATGGCCACTATGACTCAGATTGCTAATCTCTTAAGTGGTTTCCAAAAGCAGTTTCCACCCACCAACAACCAGCTCCGGACTTCCTCCAACTCAAGGACTCATGCTACGGTGCATGATGGTCACATTGTTACTGAACCAATTCAGAGGAAAGCTCCAGGTAATGTTGGTAATACAGGTGCTAGAGGCAAGAAGGTGATATGTTACAACTGCAGAGGAGAAGGACATGTTGCTAGGCAGTGTAAAGAACCCAAGAGAAAGATGGACTCTCAGTACTTCAAAGATAAAGCTTTACTGATGGAAGCTAAAGAGAAAGGAGATGTGTTAGATGCTGAAGCTGAAGCATTCCTCGCTGATGTGGAATGCACCGCACCTTATGATCAACCTCAGGCACTGACTACAACAAACATGTTTCAAGCCAATCATGAGGATGCAGGAAGGTACAAGAAGAATGGGAAGGTGAAGAGGAAAGAAAAAGATTAGCTGAAGAAGAAGCTACCAATGATGCTCTCATAAGAAATTATGATGACATAAAGGCAAGAATTGAGGCTGATAGAATTCTTGCTGAAAAGCTTCAAGAAGAAGAAAGAGAGCAATTTATAGTAGATGAAGAGCAAAAATCCTTATGACACAAATTGCTGCTCAAAGAAAATTCCTTGCTCAACAAAGATCAGAAGCTATCAGGAACAAACCACCAACAAAGAATCAACTGAGAAATCAAATGATGACCTACTTGAAGCATGTAGGAAACTTCAAGCATTCTGATTTGAAAACTAAGAAGTTTGAGGAAATACAAGCTTGTATAGAAAAGATTTAGGGTCAGATGAAGATTTTATTTTCTATTGGGTCTGCTGAAGCTGAAGACTGATCAATAAGATAAGAAAAAGGAATTGATTATTCTAAGATGAAAGTGTCAAGGAGGAGGATAAAGAAGAAGAAGGTACTAAGAAAAGAGAGGGTGGTCATATCAAAATGATTGCCAAGGAATAGTCAAGAAAACAATTGAGTTGTCAGTGAGGATGAACATAAAAATGCCTAAGATTGTTTCGTTGAGAAAGTATCTTAGATAGTGAGATTAATGGAGGAGAAGTCAGTTATTGCTTAGATTAAACAATGATCTCATCACCGATGGAGTTTTATCTTGTTATCTACAGAGCCAATGGGAATTTCGCTAGGGCTTTCAAACTATCTCCATGGAGGTACTTCATATTTTTGTAGGGCTAAGATCTATTTTATTTGTATGAATTGATGAGGGGGGAGCAGTACTCAGAGTTTATATTAGATGGATTTTGCATTGATTCTTTGGAGACTGAAGTTTATGTTGGAATCATCTAACAGGAGAAAATTGAAACAAAATGGCTTTGGAAGTGGTCAACAAGATTAGAAGATTGTCACATGGAGGTTGTATGAATCTTGTGGAGTCTACATACTGGAATTTAAGGATGGTATAGTTATTCATATGTTGGTTGAAAGAAGATATCCTCTTTAAAAGATTTATTGCAAAGGATGCTTGATTTTGGTTTGGAAGTTGAAAGAGTTGTCCCCATTAAAAACTGTTTAAAGCACAACATCTAGACCCTTAATAGACCAAAACCCCTCAATCAATTTAACTTTTCATCTACTTTTTAAGGTGTCTTCAAGTTAGGTTGATTTTAGGGTTTTTCAAGCTAAAATCCAATGTTCAGTCAGTTTATATGGGTAATATGTCCTTAAAACGTGTGTACCTTAGGATATAAATGAGAATGGATCTATTTCTTGAGGTCTTTAAGATCAACAATGGAGGGAAAAGGTTTATGAGTGAGTTTGTGTTTACACTTACGGATTATAAGAAGCACGGGTTGTGATGCACAGTAATCACAAGCCTTTGAATGAATATAAAGTAATTCATTCTCGAGAAAATTAATTCCCGTTATGAGGTCAAGTTGTCTTTTTGACGACATACTTGCCTTGAAGATGATGACCGGGTTGCTATCTGAAATAATAGCAAGCCATTTTGGCATGTTTTGAAAGCTTTTTGAAACTTTTGCTCGAACTTCTTTTACAGCCTCGTATCATTATTAAATGACATTTCTAAGGCCGTAAATGTTATCGATTTTCAGAAGACATGCCAAAGATAAATATTTTTATATTTTTATGATTTTTTAATTTTTTTTTTTTTTGTTTTTGTAAAATTTTATAAAAGGAAACTCTTTTTGGATTTTTTTTTTGTTTTCATATGTACATATATACAGGATATGAGTTACCACCATCACTCGTCCGTTTCCTCTGCCAGACGTTTCAACGTTTCTAGAGACATGTGTTGGGAATTATGTTTTCCTAACTTAGTACCGACAGTGTAATAGTTAGTACCGACGGTTATAGTTAGTACCGTTAGTATTAGTTTGTAATAGTTAGTACCGACAGTACAAAATAGTTAGTACTGTTCGTGATAGTTAGTACCGTTTAAGAGATATGATTGAGATATATTAGGAAAAGATATGCATTGATTATGAGCATTATCTTCTATGCGTTTTGTAAGTCAGTTAGGGTTTATCCTTGGTCTATAAAAGGATCCCTACGACATTAGAAAAGTACACATCTCATATCTCACTCACACGCATATCATATCTCTTATCATTAGTTAGGAATCTGTAATCATTCTGCAGATCAATATAAAGAATAGTTATTGTTATTCTTCTTAGCATTATATGTTAGATTCCGCATAACATATAAGTGTTCATAGTCATTGTTTCTCCTATAATCATTGTGGAAGTATCCATAGTGGTTATAATCCTTACCAGGCTATAAGGTCTATTCAGTTTGGGACTCACATTTAACATCGTTGTCAATTTCAAAAACTTATATTCGCTTCCGCATATTATCTATGAACCTATGTAAAACTTTAACTACTTTCATTTAATGCAACGATGTTGGATTTCTAAACGTACACTTAGAGGTCGTTCTTTGTATCTTGTGTGATGTATATTATGACGTCACGCCCCCGGACATGTGTTTCCGTCCAGGCCCCGTTTGAGGGTGTGACATTTGACGTCCACTCTCTTTATACGGTAGTGGTTGGGAATATGCTGACAAATGAGTCTCGTATTTTGTTTCAAGGTCATGCCAAGCTTAAAAATGATTTACTTTCCTTAAAAACTAAGAAGAGTCTACTTGAGCATGAGATGTCGAAGTTAGAGGACTGTCTTACAAAATCTCAGAGAAACCAGGATGTAGAGGGTAGCCAAGTCGTGAGGGACTTACGATCCAAAAATGCTCGAATTCTTGAGGAAGTATATATTCTACGGAGTGTGGCAGCTTCTGTTGAGGAATTTAAAAGAAACTTTCAAAAGAATTAAGTGGTTTGCAACCTCGTTTAGAAGAGGTTGACCGCCTAAAACAACAATGTCAGGATTTAGAGCAAGAGAGAGATTTCTTGCTTACAAAATATGAAGAAGCTTCAGTCTTATCTTTTAAGCTTAAGGCAGCTAGTCTTGAGAAAACCAAGTTTGTTAAAGATTTTCTCCCCTCTGTTGTCAAGAAACTCTTTGAGTCTGTTAGCCTCAAGTATTAAGTCAAACAAGGAAGTTCGTTCATTAAGAATATTAAGTCTCGGTCATTCAATTATGTAACATTGTAATAGGCTAGAACAGATAAATGGGCTCATTTATGTAAGCTAATCGGTCACGTGTATCAGGCGTAAGCCCAAGTAATCCCGAGCCCGGCTTATTCGACCTATTTATATAGCTTATAAGATTCGGTTTATTTTCTTCTTGTCTCTAGTGTTCATTTAATAAAAACTTGTGTTTTTTTTAAACTGTAACTAGTTTCTTTATATATTTCGTGTCTTATTATGGTGGATACAAAATTTTATTGGTTATTATAAGTTTATGAGTCACGAGTTTTTTTTTCTTTTAACTAGTTAATAAGTTAATTTATGCTTGTTGTAAACAAGGGAACCATGTTTTGTCTTGTTAACAAGCCATAATCTTTGTCCAATATCAGGGGAAAATACCATTTTCTTTGTGTCAAGGACTTGTTTTGTTTATGAACTAAATGGAAAAAACAGTTTTTGGGTTTCCATAGGTCACGGCTTTTTCTTGTGACTTGAAACATTCGGCTTATATTTTTGGTTGTGTGTTTCTTCGTTTAAAAATATTTCTTCTTTCTTATAACAGCCACAACTAGCAACATATCAAAACTATTTTTGTGGCTTAAGAGTTTTTTTTCTTTTCAAAGTTTTTTATATAAAGCTTATTGGTCATGATTTCTTTGCTTATTGTTAAAGTTTTTTTTTGCTTCTTTCATTCAACTAAGTCTAGCACTTTCTGTGTTTTTGTGGCTTCTTGATGCTAAATATAGCTTATTCAGATTAGCTTCTAGCTTATTTGCATGTAGCTTATTTTTGCATGTATCGAAATCTTATTCCATTCTTACAGTTCAAAGTGGCAGTTTGAGATAGATAAGGACTACTTGTTGTTTGTTTGCCAAAAAACGAGCTAGAAAACGAAAGGTGTGAAAGTGAGTGCGTTTTGTACCTTTGAAAGTGACATTCCATAGCGGATTACTTATATTTGGTGACGGTTTGGTTAAGAACTTTGATAGCGGTTTGCCACTCAAGATTGATAGCGGTTTAGGACATGTACAACTGAAGACTTACATATCTTGGACTTCCTAAACGTTATTATGGCCAATTTTTTTTGTCCATAGCGGTTTGGAAACTTTTTCTTAATAGCGGTTTCCTTAACTGCCCAAGTAGCGGTTTGGCGAGTCATCTTTCATAGCGGTTTGGCAAGTTATCAGTTGGTAGCGGTTTGGCAAATTCTTCGTAGCGGTTTGAGCAGACTTGGCAAGTTACGTAGCAGTTTGATAAATTGGTAGCGGTTTGCTACTTGAAAGTTGGCAGAAGTTTGATAGCTAGAGTTCAATGTTAGGGTTTGAAACAAAGAAGAAATTGTTTTAACGTGTTTTGGTTTTTACGGTTTCTAGCTTCATCATTCGCGGGTCTTCTAACGATAATCATTAGCATCGTGGTTCTTCAACGATCATAACGTGCTTCGTTAATATTAAATCATCTCGAAACGATTCTGAAAATTCCAACATACGTCACAGTCTCAAGGTTGAAGAAGATACAAATTTCAAATATCATGCATACATGATTTTTTTTAATGGATGTTTTTTTAATGAATGTTTATAATTCTTAGTCTAGTTTTTTTTCTAATAATTTCAATTTCATTTTTTATTATTTTCTTTTATTTTAAAACATTTTCAATTTTAGCATCTAGATTTATAATTTAAAATTTTAAGCCCTTAGTTTTAATCATTTTCACCAATAGCCCTTCAAAGTGAACCGTTATTGCACTGTTAGTCCCAACAACTATAATTAACAACCGTTAAGCATTTAACTTGGATTTCAATTACACCGTTAGTCCGTGTTTGTGTTTTAATCAATCGTTAATCATTTTAAGTTGAAAGTGTAGTAATCGTTCGTTCTTTTAGCTCGTCAATCATTAACAAACGTTTAAGTTCTTCAATTACAACAACGATTTCACCAACAAAAATTAATCATTCTTTCACGGTTTCTTTTTGATTTAGTAAAATCACGTAAAAGATTATTCTTTTCTCGGTATAAATCATAGATTTGTAAAATCCCGTGAACGTTAATTGATTTCAATCCACAATAACAATCACTTTACCTACTTAAGATCCTACAATTCATTTTCACTTCACAATTCACGTTAAAAATGGAAACAAAAGATACTTTATCTTCGTGTTCGAATTCGAAAGAACAACAAATGCAACAAATTAAAGACAAAGCGAAAAAGAGTTGCATGGTATCTTTTCGACTACTTCATTCACACCTCAAGCTTCTTTCAAACAACGACTTAAAAGGAACTCGAACTGAGTGTGGATTCAAACGCGCATTTGCGACACTCTTTGGTCAAGATGTTGAGACTTTCACAAGCACCATTTTCCTAGACATGGATCAACTAGAAAAGCAAACTTGATCAACAAAGAATTCACCAGATTGGATCTATGGCTAGCTTTTAAAGTACACGAGACATAGTTTCAGATTTCATCAAGAGTACACATATTTATTTGGATGATGATTATTGTGTAATGACATGCAAACTACTTTTCTATAATACACTCAACTCAAGAATTCAAAATTCCATGATACACTGATCCAACACATGAACTCTGTTAAGTAAGTAGGTCGGATTGATAAAAAGAGCACTACATAAAAGAGTAGTATGGACAGCTGGGTGGAAATGAAAAGACATATACATCCAACAAGAAGAAAAAGGTTGATAATAAACATAAAAGCATTGGATGCTATGTTTTGGTTGAACACAGAAAGTAAGTGGGACTATAATCAAAGACAAGATACAAGCAGCAGTTCAGAGAATGATGCAAATGCTGATGATGCAGATATCAGACCTGTATGATGAAGAGCCAATGGCTATGGTACAAAACGACTGCTGAAATAATATCTTGCGACAATGACAACCGCATACTGAGCAACCTGAATTTAATAATGAAGGAGAGGTTGACCAGAATGCTGAACAATGTCATGACACATGTCCTTAGCCTGCTAAATTAACTAATAACCAAATAACTGAACTCTCATATCAGTTTCTCAAATCTGAAAATATTTGTCTCAAAAAGATCGTTGCCCAATTTCAAAAAGATTTTTTTAGAATGGAAGCACATTGTGTTAATCTTGAACTTAAATATCAAAATCAAGCTTTAAAAGAAGGGCAACATGGTCAATTTTCAAAAGTAAAAAGTAATGAAGCCAAGATTAAACATGACATAGATGTAATTGAAACAATAAACATCGAATTGGAACATAAAGTGGCTAAATTACTTAAGGAAAATGAGACTATGAAAAGGCATTACAAAGAACTGTCGAATTCTATCAAGACAATGAGAGTTAAGAATATAGAACATACAACTTCTTTGATTGCCCAAAATGCTGAGTTCAAAGCTCAACTTCAGGAAAAAGGATTTGCAATTGCATCATTAAAAAATGAGTTAAGAAAATTAACAGGAAATAGTATGAATACTAAGTTTGCAAAATCATCAATCTTAGGGAAACCAGTTTTACAACCACATAGAAACCAATCAGTTGTTAGACAACCGACTGCGTTTAAGTCTGAACGACCTAGAATTTCAAAGCTACGGTTGGCCTCCAAAGTTGATGTCAATAACGATTTGTCAAAACCAGTCACTATACATTATTTGCCTAAGGAAAAAGAATATGTTGTTGCAAAACCTCATCACATGATTACACCTGGCTAACCTAGGTATAGCCCAAATGACATGGTTCATAATCACTATCTAGAAGAGGCTAAGAAAAAGACATAAGAAAGAAATAGGAATTCAAGACCTAGTGTGATGCTTTCTGCTAAATTACAAAGCACAACTAATAATTGCAAACTAAAACCTAGGATCAATAACCAAAACTCTAGGAATTGGCATGTATCTAAGAGTAGTTGCGTAACAACAAAGACTGTGCCCATAACAGAACGCCCTAGGAATTCTAGGAATTTTTATGACTCCAAACATTTTGTTTGCTCGACATGTCAGAAATGTGTCTTTAATGCAAATTATGATTATTATGTGTAACACCCCTATTTTTACATATAGCAGCGGAAGCTAATCTGGGGTATTACTTCAAGGTACAACAGTCATAATCATAGAAAACGAATCAAAAAGAGTCGTTTTTTAAAATAAGTTATCATTCATTATTTCTTCAGAGTTTTTACAAATGAGAGGTTCCCAAAATCTATACAATAAAGTTTGAATGATAACGGTTTTTCCATCTTCATGTCCTCGCCACTCCGTGCCATTAGTTACCTGAGATAAAACATGCTAAAAAGTCAACACAAAGGTTGAGTGAAATCCATAGGTTTAAGTAATATAATTTGAATGCAATTGCGATATTTAGGTAACGTTGATATACACCCAGTATTTGAAAACATATTTATTATTGCCATTAGCTCATGAATCCGAAGCCTTAGGGTATGGTGATACGTTATAGCCCCTGCGGGTACCTTTGCCAAAATACCCGCGTGATTTCTAATGATGTGCAATTGGTTACACGTAACTGGGTACACCAACGGGGAGTCCAGCCCAAATAGATCTATTCACATCATTCGCGCTTACTACGGAGAGTAATTAACGGTTCATGATTATGGGGACTTAAAGGCAAAGCAGTTACTTAGGCAATAATAGATTGATATAGCATACAGAAATAATTGCATTCATGTTTATAGCATGTATCCCCCTTGCGGGTTTATAAAACATTTGAAATATTGAAATGCGAGGCTATGAACTCACCTGAACAGTTATAGGGAAATTGATAGCAATGTATATGAAATGAATAGTAACGGCTTCGTCACGGGCAACCTGGGGTAATATATGTCAAGTCTTAGTTTGATTGAATATGTAAGATTTTACATCGATGTCGGTTTTGATATTAAAATTATCATAACACCGTTCGGGCCATCATAATTCAGAAGTCATTCAGTAAACGTTTGAGGAGCTAGGGCACTTTAAATCGTAAACCCAACAACTCAGTCAGAACGTAATACCAAGATGAAACTCCTTAATATGAAGCTCCCTAGTATTGTGGTATGATATGAATCCGGGACATGATTTTTGAAAGCACATCGATGATGAATGATATAATAGTTATAACATAAGCAGTTTTAAGCATTTTATTCAATATCTGGAAATGTTAAGCACGTCAAGCGTTAATTAAAGTTATGTCTTGTAATGTTTTGAATGTGTTTTTATACTTTTTCAAAATGTTACATTTTAGACCCTTGAGTTTGAAAAGTGGCAGAATATACCCTTGGAGTTTGCACTTTTACGACTTTGGTCCCTCAAGTTTAAAAGATATACCAAGTAAACCTTGTACTTTAAAAAGTGACATAATAGACCCTTGTAGTTATAACTTTGATAAAATGACACTTTTAGTCCTTTTAGTTATAAGTTTATGAAAGTTACGATATATACCCCTTGCATGGATAATTTTTACAAAACATGTCCAAATTGCCATGCAAGCTTATTTTAACATTTCAATAGACATTTATAAGTTATAATAAACTAAAATATGAAGATTTAACACAACGCAAGTTTAAATTAACGATTCGTTAAGCTAGGAAGCAAAACGGGTCATATTAGGGTTTTAAAATGAAAACGCGCGGGTTTTAAACTCAAATTCTTTCATGACTTATTAAAGAACTTATTAGTTAAGCTTATTGGGATAGATTATAACAATAGTTTACAAGCTTAGCTTATAGATTAAGCAAAAACATGAAATTAGGGTTTCGGGTGTACGGTTTTAGATCAAAAAGGTATAACACATAGGTTTTTGAGTTCAAAGCTTTATATTATGATTTTAGCATGATCATATGAACATTATAAAGGTATGAATATAGAATATAAGCTTATAGAATCTGGTCTTGAGCTTATAGCTTAGAAATGGGTTGGAATCAGGACTTTTAGCTTTGTACGCCTAGAATAACGACTCCGGGGATTTGTTTCTTGGTTTCTTTTCTTCTTTTCTATACTTGAGCCTTCTTAAGACCTATTAGGATCTATTATAGCAAAGTATTGCTTCTATGTAAGTGTTATAGAGGAGGAAGTAGGGGATGAAGAAAAGTGAAGTGTTTAGGTTGCTATTTATAGTCGAATGGCCCTTAGAGCTCAAGGAAAGATTTCAATCTGAGTTGGGACACATAAGAGACCTATAGGATGATGAGTGAGAAGCTAATAGATGTGGTGGTTAAGCTAGAAACTAGCTTGAATGAGGTGTGTACCTCTTTTGATGTCGCGACTAAGGATAAGAGAACAAGCAACCATGTGATAAATTTTAAACAATATAAGTTGAAGATATTTGAAGAGAGGTGCTTGTAAGAAGCTTAGGGATGAAATAGATTAGTCATTGAGGTGTTTGATTGCAATATAGGACTTTGGAATGGGTTAAAATGAAAGAAAGGTGTATACGGGTACATTTAGGGCTCATTAGGGTTAGATTGAGTTTTCTTGCTTGTAATTCATGTACATTTGATTAAGAATGTTAGTTTACTGATCCTAAGACTTATATTAAGGATTATAATCAAAAGTTGATAGGTGGTTTGGGTTAAAATGGGTAGAAATGATTAAACGGGTCAAAAGTTACAATTAAGGCACAATTAGGGTTTTCTAGTTTTATTTCTTTTACAATGTTGTTAATATGGTGAAATGATGATGGAAAGTGACTGAGAATGTTGTAATTTATGTTATTATCACTTATTTGAGAGTTGTTTTGAGTTTACAATGGATAAAAATCAAGAAACGGGTCATAGTTAAGAAACTAGCTCGGTTTTAGGGTTTAGGGTTTTGAATTAGGGTTTTGAGTGTAAAAAGATGTATGAAAGCTTATGAATAGAATAATTAGGGTTTACACATTCTATATTGAGTGTAGTAGCTTGTACACAAGTGGTGGTGAAGAAATTAGAATGAAAACAGAGGTAAAACGGCTATTTTAGAGATCATGCTTAATGACTTATATATTGAGCTTTTAAAGACTTGTACTTTGACTTGAAGAGATTTTATATTTCAAATGAGATGTTATACTATTTGTACATATGCTTTAGTAGCTTGTGCATTCACTTTAGATATTAATCATTCATGGAATTAGGATTTAGAGGCATACGATAATGGTTTAAAGCCTGTTTTGATATAATGTTGCAAATGGTACCTTCTATGAGTAATGTACTTTGTAAGAATGGTATTATGATATTGAATTGATATATTATGATGTTTGCTTGACATATATGAAGATAGGATTTCCATAGTTAGGTTGCGTGAGCTTGTTAACTTTAGTTATGCAAGAAATATTGCATATTGAGATATTGGTAAAGTAAGTAATTGTAATATGCGAATAAAATTCCTGAAAAAATAGTGAGTTAATATTTAACTTGATAGATTGTACTCATCTAACTTGATAGATGGGTATTAAATGATGAAAATTGCTGCCGTTGGATATGCAGACCAGGGAAACATTGGTGGTCAGATATTTAGGAAGTCTCATATGCATAAAGATTTGGTTGCATTACATTTTGGGGATATATCTGTTATGGACTAAAATCTTTGTATTTTGAACAATGAACAAGTGAAGTTTCGGACTTGTGTAACAACAATTTGTTAAATCTAATGTATCAGTTTTAAGCGACTTTTAAATGGTCGTTCTTATATATATCTTGTGCTACGATATATGAAGTCCACATCCCCATGACCACATTCTCTGCTGCGACATAATTTGGGGGTGTGGTTTACATTCTTCCTATCAGGGACCTAGACAAGTGCTATATTCTGTCTACACATTTAGACGCATTCGCATAAAGCAAGCATTTGTTGATTATAATCTACCTTAGGAGATTAATAATGGTGCTCTTACTAAACCCTAGCCTATCAGGACTTTACTCACTTACTGATTAACAGCTCTTTATACACTAGTAGTACACTGTCCGGGTCCTTTACCATATGAATAAGAAAGTTACTCGTTAAAACCAATGTCAACCTATGCTCAACTTTGTCACTTAAGTAAAGGCAATGATAGGTCGATATTTGTGATCTATGATCTAGATATATTAATATGATATGTAGAGACTATATTGGGACTTCTAGCATACCCCAAACAACACCGAGTGGCAGCGACTATACCATAAATGAGAGGTCAGGGACTAACAGACCCAATTTGATATGATAGGTCACACTACATAAAGTCAAGTAAAACAAGTATAATTGATTAAACTAATCACACAATCAACGATAAATTGAAGCGAATCGAGATGGAACATATAACCAAACATTAATACAATTCACTAAAAATGGTTGTTTCCTTTATTGGTTTAAGACGCATCAGTCTTTTAAAATTACATTCGGTTTCATTTATTCATGATACGATATTAAAGTAAAAGAATCTTTAACTGAACGCCGCGTATTTGGTTGTGCGAAGAAGATTTTCATAGTGTTATTCCTCGATTGTTATGTGGCTACTTTTATTACCTTCGATGCTCCTTTTTTAGTTCCTCTTGGTTCGTTCTTGGTGGTTTAGGGTTTCACTTTTGTAGGTTTTGTAAATTGTTCAGTTCTTATTGACGTTTAGTGACGCGCGGACGTGACAATAATAGATGGGGTCTTTGACTTTTTAGGAGGAGGTGTGTGACTCGGGGTGGAGGGTAATGGGACAGGCGCTGGTACAGGTCATGTTAGCTGACCGTCAAGCTGAGTGGGGCGTCCTTCTCTAGGAATAATAAAATCTAGTATTGCCGTTTACTTTATTGTATTTCTCTAAATTGGTGATATGTCTTGGAGTTCCAGTAAGTATATGGGAACCACGTTTGTTTTGTGCTTTTTTTGTTGTATCTTCTCTAGGTTGGTTCTTTCTCGTCGTGTTTATTTAACCTTTGTTGATGATTCTATGTTATGGATCTCCTGGATTCTGGTCATGTACGCGGGCGGTAGTGGTGATGGCCCTTGGAAGGGGTTGAAGGCTACGCTCCGGTGGTAGTCTTGTGGGGTTAGTTGTATTAGGCTTCGGTAAATCGGTTTCACGGTTAAACTCGGTGTCGCCGTTGAGGGAAAGGGGTGGGGAGTGGGGTCGGAGGCAGGGGTGCGGTGGTGGCGGGGGATGGAGGTGGGTTGTGGGAGGGGTGGTGGCGACGAGTGGAGGGACGTTGGGTTTTGCATGTTTTCTTTTTTACCAGCTCACAGGTTTTTTTTAATTGTATTATTTAGGATAAACTAGGTGTCGGTGGTTTCTTCTTCGTTTTGACTATTTGACCTTTTGTATTTATTTAAACGGCAATTATCGTTTTTGATTTTGTGGATCGGCAGTCACGTACACCGTATTCATCACAAAAGTCATGCTCTTGGCTTTCTTTTAATTCGTTCCAAATCTGTTTGGCATACGTAGTATTATTGTATAGGCGTCTTAGTGATTTTTCTTAGATTTAATACAGAACGTATTGGATCTTATATCTGATGAGTAGGAGGGACTTTAATAGAACCTCTTCATTTACTATGCCTCCAAAATGCATATTGGGCATTTTTAGCTATTCTTCACCAAATACTTCAGTTATTAACTGGCAAATATTCTCAAATTTAAATAAGAAAACGATCTATTATTTAAATAACAATTCCTTTGCAATAATTTATACAAAATGGGCTTTAAGTTTTCATAGGGTTAATATGATTGCCTATAAATGCTGACTGTTTATTTTGATGTCATTATTAAATATCCACCACCCACTTTGATCCTACTTGTAACCCTAATAAGTAGCATTTAGATTGTTTTTTAAATATATAATGTTATCCCCTAATTGATCTTTTCCGTGTTTTTTTTTTATGCATTTTTTGATCTATTACAGGTACACAACCACTAAACACTCACGACAATAAGGAAGATGGACTAACCACTCAATTCACTTCAAATAATTCTATGTGGATAACAATGTATCTAATATTGCTCAAAATTATCGGTTCTTCTTAACGAGTATTCTTACATAGACTTGGCAAGGATACACTTCTACACCATAGAGCTAAGGAAGTAACAAGCTTTTTTAAAGGTAAAAAATGGGGTTTTTTATTTTAAGGGGATTTATTAGGGTTGATCTTTCTACAATCTTTCACAAAAAGTTACGTACCCACAACCAACACATGGCAAGGCAGAGCTTAAGCCTTCTCCTTTTAAAAAGCAACACTTGCTATGGCCAATAACGACAAAATGACATGTGTGTTTGATTTACAGTCTTATTCGAGTTTAACCAGGGGTTAGGATGTGAAAAATTGATTTATTTATAGGGTAGGGGCAATCTTTTTTAAATTTCAAACATTGAGTAATAAACACAAAAAAAGGCAGCGAGACAGGGCATACATGACCGGAATGACGAAAATATGGACATGCCTATTCGATCACATCCTCATTCGCGTAACCTATGGTTAATGATTAGGAAAGGGAAATAAATTATTGTTAAATAAAAATTACGAAACAAATAGATGACGTCCAAGATATAAGTTGCTAGACACTTTTTCCCGACCGTTACCAAGATAAAGACACAACTATTTACAAACGTCTTGATCATTGATCAAAAACAACAACGTGAGTTGGCGTTCCCGTAACGGTCAACTTCCCAATCATCCAATACTTTACATACTTTTACAAGACAAGTGGCGATATCTACCACTTTATACAAAACTTTACATCGTTGACTTATAAGACGTATCAATGAATAATCGATCCTTCATATAATTCCTTCAGTCTAAGCTTTTGCGAAACGATTATCCTCAAACTTTCCTTCTCTTTTTTGTTTTGATTTTTCTAATTGTTTCAATTTTTTTCGATTTTTTTGCTAACACTATACTACAAAACTCGGTGTAGTTTCACCATTTTCACGATCATAATAATTCCGGATAATTCCTTCATTCTTCGGACGTACCAATAATTGCGATCGTAGTAAAAATACATGATTTTGACTATATATACATTCCCATGTGCAAATGTGTAAAAATTTTTTCCAACATACCCAAAAGTACGACACAAGACTCGAGAAATACAAACTTTACACTTTAAGCAACTAGCAACTGTAAAATAAACTTAATCTAACAGGGTAGGCTAAGGTGTAATGAAATAAATAATTGGTGTAGTTCCTAAAGGATTGGCTCTACGGGTTGTTCTAGGTGTATCTTACTCTTAAAATGAGACTAAATAAAGGGTTTATATGGGGGTTAACTAACTAGTGTAGTTAGTTAATAAGCAACATGTAAAGGCGATTTGGGTGTAATCCTAAAATTTACCAATTTAAACAAGTTACTCCATCTAAATCCATAGTACCCATTATTTCCAGGGTCTCGAAATTAGATATACCAAGCCAATGTTCTAAAGTTCTAGACATTACCGGCACTCTCAAATATTTATGTGGAAATTTGGGTAAACATTTGGAAATGATAGGTTATAATCCCTCCACAATATTAACAGGGTTATTGTGTGCGAGCTATGTATCAAGTAATTTCATAAAAGTATGATTGAAATTTTTTAAATTTGAGCATAATTTAAGCATTTTAGTGTGAAAATTAGGACAAGTAAACATTCTAATTACATCCCCCTACTTGAATTATACAACGTCCTCGTTGTATATTTAAAACTTTAAATACGAAAATTAAAAAGAATTAGAATGAGAAACTCCCCTGATATTTGCTCGGTAGATTCACCATGTAGGTTTATTGAGCAAGAATTCATGTTGAACAGCCGTCTTGGGTTTTCAAGAATCCAACACTTTAAGATTCCAGATTTGTAAATTCTCCACCAACATTCGCCGATTTTCTTTCATGAGGTCCTGTATAAATTCTCAAAAAACAAATGCAATTCTATCTCCGTGTATTCATTTGGTTAGACTCAAAATAAATACCTAAAACTATACAGGAACTCAATACGCCGTATCCATACTCCAAGATACGTCGTATTGATACCTGTATCGAATACGCTGTATTTGTTTAACGAATACGCTGTATAGACTGTGCTGAAAATAAAAATTGGATAACATCTAGAAGGTTAATACGCCATATCCATGAGGTTTGGATACGCCGTATAGAAAATATAGGAAGACAGACTTGATAAAGAATTGAAAATACATTCCGGGTTGTCTCCCGACAAGCACTTTTGTTTACAGAAAAGTCTTTAAGTTAGACTTGCTCCAATTTACTCCCTTACTTATAAAACAATTTAGGGTCGAACGGGATGCCAATTGGCACATACAAATTCTTGATTAGGAAAATAAATGGCATCCCTTTGTTAAGATAATTACAAGCCATAATATTAACATTTAATTCCTTGATAAAAGTTTTAGTTTTGAAAAATTTATTAGATGTATCATGACTTGTTTCCAAAAGATTATTTGACCCATGTGCATAGGCACCAACATCGGTATTTATTACATCAGGTAACGGTTTGACAGATAAATCCCCCGAAGAGTGTTCAATATCGACTTTATCATCATCATTGTCCTTATCCGATTTTGAATCATTGGGATAAATTACGTTAAAAGGAAATAGATCATTAAAGTTTAAAACGTTTTGTTCCTCTTCATCACATTCGGACAATGATGTTTCATCTTTCAAATTAAATTCATCGATATGTTGAGGACTTACAGTAGGTTCAGTTAAGAAATCTAATTTAGACATTAGAGCATCATTGTAAACAATGGCTGGAAATTCATTCTCAAAATCATTAAAGAAGTCTAAATCATCAAAACAACTGACCGTAGGCTCGGGTGGTGGGAACAAAGGCATATTGACATTTTCATTATCATTTTCTGAATCCGTTTTCAAATCATTGACATAAATTATTTTGTAAGAAAACGAGTTTTTGTCAAAAATTACCGTGTAATCTTCATCGTTAGAATCGTCGAACAAAACTCTAAAGTCAATTTCATTGTTAAGAGAACTTACCGTGGGTTCACAAGAAAGTGTTTTTTAGATGATATCGGGTCATTAAAAGCTATAGCTAGGAATTCGGTTTCAACAGATCTGAGGCCGTGAACGTCTTCATCATACCAGATCTTACCATACTTAGCAGTTTCCCAGTTAAATACCTTACCATGTTTTCGAGCCTTTTCTTCCTCAAGGATGATATACTCTTCCATAGTAATGTTGGGGTCGTCCATTTTAACCTGTAATAAATTTGCTAGGAAAGAAAACTGTCAAATAGCTTAATACGGCGTATTGAGTAAACTGAATACGCCGTATTGATGATAGAGTCGAATACGCTGTATTGGTTTGAAGGTTGGATACGCCGTATTCAATGGAAGTGGATATGCCGTATCGAGTTATTGACCAGAACAGTGTATAAGGAAAATAATTAAATTAAACAATTAAATATGCAAGCAAACGATTAAACTAAATTACACTAATTTAGTTAACACTACTCCTAAGGGTTAGATCTAATGCTAAAAACCAAAATATAAAATAAAAATCAAGATTAATTTTCACTCCCCGGCAACGGCGCCAAAAA
>BQNB010052124.1:0-40639 GCA_026074375.1 Tanacetum coccineum
TAAAACAAAGCATGTTTCCACCCCAGATAATAGTAAATCAGTAAAACTGTAAAAAGTGTGGGGCTATGAACTCACCTTGAGTACAGATAGCTCAAATAATCACAGATAAAACGTCACGCAAGACGATAAATGCAACCTATTTAAATTAAGGTCGTATAAGTACTGAGTACTTTAATTAATAACATTGAATATAATCTTATAGTTGTTACATCGTACTATCGTTCGGGCTATCATAAATAAAGAGGTCATGACATGACGTACGAGGAGTTAGGACACTTTAAATCGTAAATCCAACAACTCGTCGATACGCCATCCGAAGAGGCCTCATTATGAAACTCCCTAGTATTATAGCACTTTGATAACCACTCAATATTCTATATAGCATAATCACCGACTAATCGTTTTAGTAAAATAATATTTATAAAGTGAAAACGTTTATAAATATACTTTTCGTAAAAATGACCTAATTTGGTCGTTTTAAGTCCGTTGCTCGCGTTTCTTACGTCCACGTCTTCGTAGTAAGACGAGTGATCAAAATATTACATTTTCAAGTTTTTGATATTCTGCGATGAATAGTGTTTTTACTATTCACAACAGCTATATACTCGTTTTTAGTTTTAATTAGCGTAAACTTGTAATCGTAATAACTTATTCGTTTTAATCCCGATTTTAGTGATTCCTTCGAGTACGTCTTTGTTATTAAAAGATGTATTATATTTTATAAAGTTGGGTCCGCTGATGAATAGTACTTTTACTGTTCATAGTTTATAAAATTACTTTTATAAACTTTAATTATCGAAAATGTCGTAGTTTATTCGTTATAGTTCCGTTTTTAGCGATTCTTTCGAGTACGATCTCGTAATTAAAAGTTATATCATATTTTAGATGTTTTAAAAATATTAGTTTCTGTAATGAATAGTAACTTTTATAAAAATAGTTTTATAAAAGTATTTATAGTCGTAAACTCGTAATTAACGTATCTTTTTCGTTATAAATCGGTTTTTCGAGTTTCTTATCATTTTGGAATCGTCATGAGGCGTATTATAATTATATTAAGTCAAACTCTCTGTATGGAATTCGGATTTAAAACAGCCCCTAAGTATTCATGTGTATATCTTTATAAAAACCTTGTTTTATATATTATTTTCTTTAGTAGTTTATTAAGGAAACCCTAATAACTATTTTTAACACATGTGATACTTATAATAATGTCCAAGATCATCCATAGTCCTTATAAATTCATTGTAACAAGTTTAACAATTTACTTTCCATTATTTTCATATGTGAAGATTAAGTAATCTTATAAAACCCTAATTTTAACCTAAACATGTTTATACTTAAACCATATGTTAACATACTTTTACATTCACTTTTCCATGATATATATGACCATATGACATAAGAATAAGTGCATAAAATCATAAACATAAGTAATAACTCATTTTACATATTAAAAAGTCCTTAGTGGTGATTTAGCCATAATTAACATATAACACATAAAATCATAATAAATAAAAGTATGAAGGAATTAGGAAGACCTTAGCAAGGATGTATGAGATGAGAAATAAATGCTAAACCCGTGTTTAGACTCAAATAAAAAAAAAAAAAAAAACCCAAAGCTTACAAGCATATAACCCTAGATTAGGTTTGAAACCCTAATCTTCCCTTTTCTTCCTTAATCCTTGCAAATGATGAACCAATGCTTGAAAACACCTTAGTATGCCTTAGGATTGATGTGTAAAGGGTTGTATAGGTTGTATAAAAGTTTTGTATGATTTGCTTAGATGGCTTATTTTGGTCATAGGTTTTGGACTAGGAAAAGAGAGAAGAAAATGAATTTTTCTTAAGTAAAAGTGTAAGTAAACTTTCTTATGCATTTCATTGCTGTGATAGTGGGTGGAGGAATGTCTTGTTCTGCCATCTTACAATTGAGTTCTTCTTATTCAGAGTTTCCACACAAGCTCTGATACCACTTGTTGGATCGTTTTACTGAATAGATCTTAACCTTCAGCTTGCAAAGAGTTTGCTCCTTTAGATAATTCTAAAGCAACAATAATGAAACACTGAGTAAACACTATTGATTATGCGGAATCTAATCAATAATGCTAAGAAGAACAATATTGAATATCACAAAAGAACTTTTATATTAAACCTTGAATCTGCCTAGGTTACAGATTACAAGCTATGATTACTATTCGATCTCTATGATCTGTGTAGAACTATATCTACTAACTATGCCTAGGGTTCCTTTTATAGACTAAGGAAACCCTAATGGGCTTTACAAAACGCGTATAAAGATCATGCATATCCTTTCCTAAGATATCTCATGCATATCTCATAAACGGTACTAACTACTTTATACTAACGGTACTAACTATCTGATCAGTACTTAACATTTTGTACTGTCAGTACTAATTACAACTAGCGGTACTAAGTAATATAACTAGCGGTACTAAGTCAGGAATGCATAATTCCCAACAAGAACTGACCACAAAAATTTCATATAGAGTGCAAAACGAGTAAATTTTTACTCGTTTTAATCAAAATCACAAAATCTAC
The DNA here is from genome assembly GCA_026074375.1 of Tanacetum coccineum. Classification (NCBI taxonomy): domain Eukaryota; kingdom Viridiplantae; phylum Streptophyta; class Magnoliopsida; order Asterales; family Asteraceae; genus Tanacetum; species Tanacetum coccineum. The sequence goes on from BQNB010052124.1 coordinate 2,560, forward strand.
ATACAAGACATGGATTTCCTCATTCATATGCATTCAAGAAAGGTTATAAGCACATATTAAACACAAACCCATTACAAATTTCAATTTATTCCTAAACACCTAATTTTTTGCAACAAAGAATCAAGCAAATCATAACTATGTGTTAACAACATAAAAAACTCTTATGAACGAGTGTTCTAAACACCTTAGCCATCAAAACCCCTCAACTAATTTTGGATTTAGACCACTTTTGATTTTCACTAACCCTAAACCAATTTCTAGGGATTTCGAGCAAAACATCGTGATTCAATCTAATTCCTTTTACATATTAGTTGATAAGATAGTAAGGAACATTTTTGTAGTTTACCTCAAGTCTTGATATGCACTGATTCGTGTGTTCTAGTGAGTGACGATTTTAAGAGTAGGAGGGAAAAATTTTGAGTGTTATAAGTGTTTGTGTGTGTGACGAGGAGGGAAGGGGTGTTTGTGTTAAAAACGTTTTCAAGTTTGGCATAAATGCCCCCTAAACTATTAACACCTTTCTATTTTTTATTAATAGCTTTCTTAAGGCATAAACTAGTTTCACTTTTAACACTTTTAGTCCCTAAAGTATTATAAGCTAAGACTAAGCCTTAAATTTTGCTATCACATTTCTCAAGGTATAAACACATAACATATAATGCAAAAATAAGTTAAAATTAATTAACTTTCCTTTAAATATTATCTCGTTTGTTTAAAACCTTTTTCCTTTTAATCCTTGATGACTTTTGAAGAAGAAATTTGACATTTCCTCCCCCTCAAACAATGACCCGTTTTCTATTTAAAGAGCATTAGTCGTTGTTTGAGTTGTCAAATGCCTTGAAAAATCATTATGAATTACTGAGATGATTATTTTATTTCTAAAAAAAATCAACACCATTAAATAAGATTTCTCTTATTTTGACAAATAAATGCACTGACACGTACATTAATTTGTATAATGGAAGCACGGGTTGTGTTGTAAAGTAAACACAAGCCTTTGAATGAATATGAAGTAATTCATTCCCGAGAAAAGCAAATTTCTCGTTGTGAGGCCAAGTTTTCTTTTTGAAATACTTGTCTTTAAGATTATGACCGGGTTGCTATTTGAAATAATAGCAAGCCATTTTTGACATGTTTTGAAAGCCTTTTGAACTTCTGCTCGAACTTCATTTACGGTCTCGTATCATTATTAAATGACATTTCTAAGGCCGTAAATGTTATTGATTTTCAGAAGACAAGTCAGAGCTACAAATTTTTATATGTTTTTTGATTTTTTTAATTAAAATTTTTTTTTGAAACATTTATATAAAATGAAAAATATTTTTGGTTTTTTTTATGTTTTCTTATATACATATAATACATAGGATATACCACGAGTTACCACCATTACTTCTCTTCTTCCTCTGTCAGACGTTTAAGCGTTTCCGGAGACATGCTTCTCATACCGAGCTTTTCGATCAAGAAGTTGAATCTTTCTCGTGGCAAGGGTTTGGTGAAGATGTCAGCCAGTTGATATTTCGTCCGAACAAAGTAGAGTTCCACTATTTCATTCTCCACCTGCTCCTTTATAAAATGGTAGCGTACATCGATGTGTTTTGCTCTTGAGTGTTGAACGTTATTGCAGCATAGAGCAATCACACTTTTGTTGTCGCAATACAAAGGATCTTATTGACTTGAAAGCCATAATCTGTTAGCTGTGAACGCATCCATAGGATTTGAGCACAACACCCAGATAAGGCAATATATTCAGCCTCTGTACTCGAGATCGTAGTTCTCTTTTGCTTCTTGGAAGACCAGCTAACAAGTTTATCACCTAAGAATTGAGCGCTTCCTGATGTACTATGTCTATTGTCTTGACACCCCGCGTGATCTACATCTGAATATGTTGTTAAATACATACTGGTATCCTTCGAGTACCAGAGACCCATGTTAATGGTTCCCTTTAGGTATTTACAAAATCACTAGTTAGCAAACCATATTTTTTAATAATTTCATAAGCATATTTTGATTGGTTTAGGAAGATGCCTCTAGGACTTTGTATCATTTTACACTTTTATTTTCTCTCACTACTCTCTCTCTCTCTCTCTCTCTCTCTCTCTACAATATGGCTATCTTGTGGTTTGAGTCTCCTAGACCACCAGATCATAGATTCTTTAGTTACACAAAAACCTTGTCTTGTCTTGAATTTGACGTTGTCATGAAAAACCTTAATCACAAAAACCTTGTCTTGAATTTGACGTTTTAAATCCGTATTTTCCATATACTTAGAGTTCAATTGAGCAATCAAAGAGTCATCGTGTTCCTTAGATAGAGCACGTGTCTTTTTAATTGAATCAAATTGATCTTTGTAAATCTTTTTCAAATGCTCAATTTCTTTATGTAAACGCTCGTTTTTAGAAAGTAATTTTGCCACACTATGCTCCAATTCAATGTTTATGGTCTCAATTTCATCCATTTCATGTTTGACTTTCTCTTCCTTGTCATTTTCTCTCATAGATTTGATATGTTCCTTCAACTTACAAATTGTAGTGTCTTTAGCTTGTAGCTGAGCTTTCAAATCATTATTTTCAAAATATTCTGGAATTTCAAGAGCATTTTGATTATTACTTAATGAATCCTTTTGAAAAATTTCTTGATTGAGTTGCATTGTTAACTCAAGTGAAATGCAATGTTTTTCAAGTTGTGAATAACTTTTCGAAAGATCATTATACGCATTTTGTTTGTTCAAAAGCTCAGCATCAAGATCCAAACACTTCACACAAGATTCACTACTTTGCATTTCCACATTCACATCATCAAAAACAGCAATAGAATTCATCACACATATCATAACATCTTGAGACATGATTTTTTGTAAGAGTCGATCATTTTCAAGAAAAAGTTCTTTCTTATGAATTTCAAAACATTGTTTGTCTACAAAATACTGTTGAACAGCAGCTTCCATCTGGTTAAAAACTGTTTGTACTTCATTTAAAAGATCTTTGTCAAAAACATTAAATATGTCTTTTAATGTCTTTAAAAATGGAATTATTTCATTTAGAAAAACATTTTTAGTGTGTTCAAACCCCCATTCCCCTTCAGTTATAGCAACGGGTGTAATCCGCTTTTTCACCACAGTGTCAAATTGTCCAAGATAGTATTTAAGCTTTTTAAGGCTTGTATTAACCAGGCTTACCTTAGGAAGTTCCTTAGGAGCCTCAATTTTGACAGGTGACGAAGCAGATTGGTCAGTATTAGGGTGTGAAGTTTGTAACCAGAAAGCTTGTTCATCAGACAATTCTTGTTGTGGAACAAAACGTTTACCAAAATCTTCAGATAATCGATTTAACTCAACATAATTATTTGGAGTTGTATTAACTTTCTTTTCTTTTGACATTGGGTCGTTTTGTTTTGCAAGCATTTTTTGATCGTATCTTACTTCTTCAAAATCAATGTTTTATCATCAATCACAGGACTAACATCATGTTAACTAGTTATAACACTACCATCATACAAGGTTAGCTTAATCCGTTGAGCTTTCTTGAGATAAAATGGATTTTGATAACTAAGAGCTTGTCTGTGAGTGTCATCATAAAAAACTTATGACTTTGTTAACATGTGCACTGTTTAAGCAGATTGACCCACTTTGTAAACAATATTGTCTAATTCCTTAATCTTCTTCTAAATCAATTTCTTTATCTAAATATTTACTTTCCTTATCTTTGGATTCGTTTTAAAAATAGTAAAGTGTTTGCAATAAAAGATCTTTTATCTTTTGATTTGATTTGAAAGATTTTGTTCAAGTGAGTTAATTTACTGCTTAAGTGCAGCTTTTTCCTTAATCATATCATCCATTTGAGAATCAATCATTTTTTCACGTGTGCTTAAATCAATATTAAGACGTTGTTCAAAATTTTTGACTCGTTCTTTATATCTCTCAAGCTCAGCGGTTACAGATTCATTATTCTTTTCTTGATTAGCTTTTCAGTATTACATGATTAATCCTTTATTTGGCAATTTGTTTAATACAGATATATTCATTGAATCTTGTTGTGCATTCAAATTAGTATTCTTAAAACAGCTGACTGTTGCGTTTCTTGCAAATATTAAGAGTATGGAATGATATTGCTATCACTTGTTATCTCATTATCTATAAAATTAGCAACTTGTGTTTGTTCAAAACCCTGCATTGCATGCACACTTTGATTATCTATATCAGTATGATAGGGTTCAAAATGAGGTACCTCTAAGATAACGTCTGAACCATAATTGGAAAGATTAGCCATCGGAACTGCTTTTGCATTAGAGACATCATCACAGTCAGAATCATAAGCATCAAGATCCTTAGTTTGGAAAGCAGCAGTGTTTGGAATGGTTGTCTGAGCAGCTTTACCATCTGGAATGCCTGGATCTGCAAGGAATGCTAGTTTTACTTCATCCAAAATCTGTCCAGCTTTCTGTGCTTTAGCCAACATTGCCTTTTCCTTAAACCATGCATCATTCCTAGGCCTCTTTAGCTGGGTGCATTGCCTAGCCATGTGACCTTCACCTTGATAATTATAACATTTAACCACCTTTGCCTGCCCTCCTGCATTATTTCCCCCTGAACTAGTAGCATTACCTTTATAGCTATTACCAGCATAACTTTGTCCTTTCCTCCCTTGAACTTGTTGCACAGTAACCCTGCCGTCTTAAATAGTGGCTTGGTTTCTCGGATTAGAGAAAGTTCTAAGTTGATTGTTGGTTGAAGGGAACCTTGAAGAGGCTACAACTGTGAGAAAATTCATTGCCTTATTAAGACAGACAATAGGATCATCTCCTTGCTTAAAACAAGAATAGCAAGACATGAGTCCATTTAAGGGAACTCAGTCAATGGCTGTGTTATGGATTGAGGTATGTTGTAAGCAATTTGTAAAACAGATAAGGTTTGATGAGATTGATATTGTTGTTATGGTGGAACAGATGAACGACTGATTTGTGGTTGTGATGATAGGTTTGGAATACATTGGTGAGTATGATTGAGGAGAGTGGACTTGTGGAATCATAGTATGTGTTTGTTGAGGAAAGTGAGGGGAATAGTATTGAGAGTGATAGTTGTTAAGTTGTGACGATGGTGGCTGATGGTAGTTAGCAACAAATGCAAGAGGATCTTAGTATCATTCACGCATCAAGCGAGTTTCATTTGCATGTGCCTCATGTTGTTCGAGATATGAGTACAATTGATCATAGTTTGAGTATGCAAATCTCTAGCCAACTTCACATCCGTCACAAACTTGCCCCATTCTGGTGGTAGACTATTCAGAAACTTGGTATTCACTTGGACTTGTCTCATTGACATATTGATAACATTCATGTTATTGATGAGTTGATCAAGTCTCACTTGAATAAATAAATATGATACAGTGTTTCATCCTTGACAAATGAAAGCTTATCAAGCTCGTTATACAATTTACATTCCTTCTCTTGTAATGACAATTTCGTGCCTTGCATAAGAAGCTTAACTCTATCCTATATCTCTTTGGCAACTTTGTGATGATTCACAATTTCATACACATCCGGTGGAAGTCCTTGAAGAACGATGTTTGTAGCTTTTAGATCACAATCAGCTTGGAGTTTCTCTGCAACAGAAAGTTCTTCATACTTCTTTGTCCTAGTAGTGCCATCCTCTTCAACAACAGTTGTCCAAACAAGTGGACCATTTTGAAGTGAGTTAAGAATCATTCTCCCGTTCTCCTGATTCTCTATGTATAATTCCATATGACTCTTCCATGATTCATACAAGGATTTTTCCAACATAGTAGGACGGTTGTTGGCACCGGTAATGATCATAAATTCTGCTAAGGTTGTCATTTTGAACTGATTGATTAAATGAGAAAAGATAACTTTTTGATCGTTAAGTGATTAGAGGTTGTTGTGTTAAATTGTTGATTGTTTTAAATGAATGAGTCTTAAGATTACACGGGATTTTACAATTCTTGATAAAACCAAGAAAATAGTTGAATACTTCATGGGATTTTACAAATCACAGAAAAACCGTATAAATCTCCAAGGCAATTTGGTATAAATCTCCAAAGGTAAGTGTATAAATCATCCAAGTGTAATGTATAAATCACCCTAAGAAGAATGTATAAATCACCGTATGGAAAGATGGTATAAGTCACCATATACACACGGTATAAATCGCCCGATACAGTGAACACGTATAAATCGCCGTATATACCCGATATAAATCTCTGTTTCAGAGTAACGTATAAATCGCCATATAGGATACGTATAAATCACCAAAACCAATGATGTATAAATCGACGTATACAAGTACGTATAAATCGCCGGATTAATACACGTATAAATCGCTGGATCTAACAACGTATAAATTGCCATATACAATCACGTATAAATTGCCAGATTCACACACGTATAAATCGTTGTACTCAATAACTTATAAATCGCCGTATTCAACACGTATAAATCGCCGAATTCAAACAGTGTGTATAAAAAGTCGTCTTCAAAAACTTCAAATCACTTAAAGATATGATTTTTGACGTTTTTACTTGATTTCACTTGTACTTCTTGCTATTCTAAGACTAGGAGAACCTTAAAAACACAAACTTTATAGTTTTAAACAAAAAAAATTGAAATCAAGATTCTTGTACATAAAACCCTTTCTCAAGCCAAAAACAACAAAAAAATGAAGATTTTTAAGTTTTTTTACATTTTTTCTTGTACAACCACCCTATACTAAGATAAACAAAGAAGAAAGTTTATAGCTTTATGGTTTTTAAATCCACAAAATATGAAAATCTCTTGATTAGGTACGAACCAAACGCACGCCTAAAACAAGTAAAAAAACGCACACAAAAACTAGCTAAACACCCCATGGCTCTTGATACCAATTGTAGAATATATGATTTATCTTATCTAACAATCAAATGATAAGAAAACTAGAGAGAGAGTAGAAGGATTGAACACTTTAAAGAGAGAAAGAAAAGAGAGAAATATTAGATTAGAAATGGGAAAAGTGAACAACCAACCCTCTCTAAGGTGTGGAGAGGGGTATAAATACATCTAGAGTGGCCGGCCATGGACCCTTAATGGGCTAACCATGGGCCTTGGGCCTTACTACCTTATCTAGGTTCCAAAAACTATATTACGAGCCTATCTTATGATATTATGAAGTGGCCGATACTTTTCATATTCCTAACACATACAAAACCATTGTATGAACCGTTTAGAGTTAAAATCGATGCATTTGCAAAATGGTAATCAAAATTGCAACCTCAAGTTTGCATGATTAATAGCTCGACTAATTAAAATGTGAACATAACATTCCATTATAAGTAATTCATTGTGAATATGAGATGAATTACTTTTAAATTATTAAATGATAATGAGAGAAATTTTTTGTTGTTGTATGGGGCCATATTATAATATACACAACAACAAAATTAGCATCATGCCAATATGTTATTATAAATCCTCCCTTTTATAATTGGTTTTGGTTATAAACCAAACATATCCCATTTTAGTTTTTTGTGCGTTATATATTTAAATTACTCCACCTAAATGCACATATACAGGATATAGAAGAAGGATAATTCCTTCAGGAGGAGAGAAGTAGATGTAAATTCAAAATGAATTCTCATATTCTATTGATTCTCGAAAAAAAATATATAAATTTATTATTCAATGGATAATCTAATAGCCATACATAAACATTGGCCAAAAATAAAATTTTAGCTACTCATGCTCTATTTATACGATGTCCCTCAAGGACACTATTTAATTATGACATGCCTCAAGCATGGTAGACTAATCGATTCCAAATAAAATCCTCGTTGAGAAATATGGAGCATGAAAACAAGATGGTTGTTCGAGGTATAAAAGACCTCATAATAGTCTCAAAAAGAGACACTAGACATTAAGTTTCAAAAGAACCTCGTGTAGCTAATGAGATCTCAATAAATTATAGCATGTCTAGAATCATATGCAATCGAAACAAAACGACGTCGATAAATTTTTCTACATACAATATATTGCTTGCTATTATGCATGATGAGGATCATAAATCAATTATTATCCAAATGTACGCTAAGCAAAATGATTGGCCAACATAAAAAGACAGAGTATCTTGCAAATACTAAAAGTATTGGAATGTGAAGTTCATACACGTAAATGTGTAAAATCTATTAGATATAAATTGGTTTTTGTTTGAAACTGAAATAAGAGCTCTAAAGTTATGTGCTTTAGTACTTGAATTGTGAAATAAATAAATTCACAAAAACAATAAGGTGATTATTAAGAGACATATTATCTCGAGGTGGATGTAAATATCTTATTGATATTTTATGAGATAAGCTATATAGAAGTATTTATTTTTCCCAAATATGGAGTTTATTAGATCTCTTATATTCTATGAAAGATATGTAATGCCTCAAGCATGGCTCACAACTTCAACTTCTAGAAACAATTAATAAAGTTCTCAATAACTCTATTTGATCAAATTGAATGAATCCTTATATGGATCAAAAGCATTTTGGACGCATAGTATATAAATTGCTTTTGCACATGTCTTTAAGGAATCATTGGTCCTCAAGTACAATACATATGTGCAATTGAGATTATTGATGTGTGTGGATTGCAAACACAGAAGTTTTACAATCCCCTAGGCAGTGTACATAATCATTGCAGTGTAGTATAGGCAAGACTCGGGGGTTGTTATCGTTCTATAGGGGAATAGTTTGGGTAGGCTCGAATCAAATGTCACTAAGGTCTAAAGGTTGAGATAAGATTATTTTTGTATTTTATATTTTTTTAGAAAGCAAGTAAAATCTCGGGTTTGAAGGGGGTTTGATTAAAACTAAATAACTACTAAACTACTTTTAAACTAATCTAATCTAATGGAGGAAACTCGTATAGGTAAACAAACGTGCTCACTTAATCATGCACTACTCCTTAGTTTTCTCTTCCTAATCCTATTGCCCGTCACCCTTGCGTTGTAATGTGTAAGTATTTCCTAATTCATGAACGAGTTGCACAAACCCGTCGTCTATGTAATACTCCGTTAAGACAACGCACAAGTAAGGTAGAATGAAGGCTATTATAAGGCTCATAAGAGTGTATTACATGCATTCAAACACTTAAAAGGTGGTCAACCATATTAGGGTAAGGTAGTATGAAGACTACTGCGATGGTATCTGATGACATCTAATAACGTCGCATTTATACCATCATTTATCCCGAATAAATTACTCACTTTTATATATTATTGCAAGAATCGTTACTTAATTGCTTAAAGTTGTTAATTGCAGTAATTACTGAGTGTTTTGTGGAGACGAGCTAAACGGCGCACATTTTGGAGCTTAAACGATGATATTTGAAGATTGATTATTTTTTACTCAATACGCCGTATCCAGCAAAGAAGATACGGCGTATCAGCGCCTGGACTTCACAAGAAAACGCGCATACTCAATTCCCAATACGGCGTATCCTACTTACTATACGTCATATCCAGCCTGGATAAACAATCAAAGATCCTGTAATAAATATAAAGAAGGAAAGATATATTTGATTGATTGTGAACGTAGCGCGCACTCCAAGGAAAATACGCCGTATTGACCTCATTCAATACGGTGTATCCATCAATTTTCATAGGCTATAAATAGAAGACTCAAAAACGAGTTTTCAGTGTGCAAAATCATATTCTCTATACCATATACATAAAAGTCAATTTTTTAAAGTGAAGAAGAGCAGCCAAGGTTAAGCATCAGTCATGATTCCATAAAAGACACCGTGTAATTCCTATACTCTTATAATCATTTAATTTTTGGTATCGCTCAATAAAACGTTTAGTTTACCTTGGTTAATTGATCACGCTTGTATGATTACAATGGTTATGGGCTAATACCCTTGGGTATTAGCTATCTTAATGAAGATTTAATGTTTGGTTTGTTTTAATCTGAATTGCTTAATTAATCGTTGATTGTTTAATTATGTTTATCACTTAATACTTGTCTATGTGTTTGAATATGCGACCTATCATTCAACTGGGTCTAGTGATACCTAACAAGTAATCTAGATACTAGGATAGCTCTCCATATCGTGTTTTATATTACTGGACCAATAGGATCACAAATAATGTTCTATCTTTGCCTTTAAATTATGAGCTTAGTTGGACCGGCATGTAACCCGTATGCTTCAACAAGTATGTTCTTAATTAATTGGTAAAGACTTGAACAGTAAACTACTAGTATATAAAATACCGTCAAACAGTAAGTGGGTAAAGTCCCGATGGGCTAGGGTTTAACAAGATCACCATTGCTTTAATCCCTAGATAGATTATAATTAAAATAAAAGGATGCATTATGCGGATACGTTAATTATGACGGTATTCAACGTGTCTAGGGCTTAGGATGATGTATCGCCTAAGTCTTAAGAATGATATGCCGCCTCGAGATAAGCGTTCATTGCACTAAACAAACAAACAAACATTTAATTGGATTTGCTAATATAGTTTTCTATCATTTGGCTTGTACCGCTCTTTTATCTTTTGATTATTTTCTTGCATGCTTATTGTGTATTGAATTGATTACTGTCACCATAAAACCTGTGCCAGTCTCTCAGGCTGAAAACCCCCCATTATCATTAGAACTAAGTTTAGCATAGGTTTAATAAAAAACTAGATTAATTGGATTAATTAAAATATTGATAGAATATAAGGTTAACGACCTCGCTCTTAGTGTTCGACACCCTACTTACCACGAAACTCCACCCGATCGGGTACACTGCCCGTTAAAGTGTTGTTTTAGGATAAGTCGGCTAAATATAAATTTAAAACTTGGTAATCAACAAAATTGACCCTATATGACAGCACATCAGTATCCTATCTACACAATCACGTTTCCCTAGACATCTTCGCAAGCAATTAAGAAGCTAGTTTTCAAGAGCCTAACGTGCACACCACCAACAAGAAGTAATAGTAAAAGGAATTACAAACCAAGTTTCATTCAATCATAAGCAAACACTAATAAAATTAGCCTAACATGTTAATTGAAAGCAAAGAACATTTAATCAAACAATACAAAGACATATCGAAAGATTAAAGGGATAAAAGAGCTTCACTTTAATTATACATGGGGTAAAGGTGGATACAATAGGGTTTGAGAACCCTAAAATCGACCTAAAGACTGATAAAAATCGTTCCCTAAATATTCCTCGCGAATTCCCTACTTAAAACCAAAAACTAGGGTTTGTATATATAGGAAAATCATCGCGACAGCATCGCTTGTTAATTGCAACGCCGTCGCCTCGCCGAATCTTTTATGGGCTTCTTTAAGTCGACTACTTCAAACGTCGTCTCAAAAATCTCTAACGCTGCTGCTTGTGCCTTCTGACGCCATCGCAAGGAATCGTGACGCCGTCTTCACGCACTGTATGCCCTTTTGATATCAATTTTCGTGTAGAGTTGAATTCTTGTCCGTTTCTTCCCAAATTGAGTCCAAGTCACGTGTATTTCCTCTAAATGCCATCCAAGTGCTAAAAACACAAAAAGAAACGATTAAGCACGTATTTTGGGCATATTTGCATGATTTAGGGGGTTAAACGACCCAAAAAAGTGTATAAAATGACACCTCATTAAATACCTCTACACTTGGGATTTGCTTGTCCTCTAGCAAATGAGCTTTTCTACATAGTCAATAGCAATATTGAGGGCATTTAACCTACTAAATAAAGATAATTCATGGCATAACTAACTAGACCTTGTAATTAAAAGCACATAAATTATATACTAGCACTAGGGGTGAGCATGGTGCGGATCGGTGCGGATTTTGGCAAAAACCACACTGCATCCGCAATTGCGGTTTTTAAAAAGTGAGAATCCGCAACCGCGCGATTTTTTCGGTTTCGGTTTTGCGGGTTTTTTGCGGTTTTTGCGGGTTTTGCGGTTTTTAACCGCACCGCACCATCACTTATGATTTATATAATTAATGTTGGTTTTTGCGGTTTTGGGTTTAAAATGTTGGTTTTTTCGGTTATAACAATGTATAGATTTAACGTAAACACACACATCACTTAGAATATTAGTGATAATATGCACTAGAAGCCTTATAACACACATTAAATTATCAATGTGCCGTTTTTCGGTTTTATAAATTAATGTGCGGTGCGGATTTTGTGGTTCGGTTTTGCGGGTAAAACCGCAACCGCACCGCATTTTGCGGTTTTTCTTTTTTTTTAAACCGGTCCACCGGTTTTTGTCGTGGTGCGGTTTTTGTGATTTTTGTGGTTTTGCGGTTTGCGGTGCAGTTTCTGCTCACCCCTAACTAGCACCTCACATAAGTGTTTGGATTCTCTCTTTCTCTCAGGTGTATAATGAATTATAACAATATGGGAAACGAGAAAATAACATTCATTACCTGTCATAGCATATAAATTACCATAAGCTTGATAAAGGATCAAACCTCCACCGCATTGGCGTAAGCACCTAGAAATTACTATCAAAGAGGTCTTTAAAGGGTTGTGATGTATAGGTATAGGGTAAAGGAAAACACGGTTGGGGGATATTTGGGGAATTTACTGGTGGCAAGTCAATCATTCACAAGAATACATGTATAAGGCGTTGCTAAGTCAAGACTCGACCACACTAGGACAAAGATATACAAACTCTACATCAAACTTTTTCTTTTCTTTTCTCGGCTCTTTCTTGAACAAAAACATAAACATAAGCAAAATGGCAGTCCGTATATTTTTTTCACTTTTTTTCTATTTTTTCGTACACTTTTGCCCTGTCATTTGCTTGAAATATAATAATACATGACTTGGGGTTTATAATTGCAACCCTACACTTGAGTTTTTAATACTCAATACATAAACTGACTAATGACCCGAATTAGAAGGATCAACAAACATGGAGTACAATAAGCTCTTATGAGGGTAATAATTTGACTTTTTCCCCATTTCTTCACAAAATAAAAACTACCATGAATCCCAATCGTCTCAAAACTGTATACACTAATAAAAGACTCGACTTAGCAACCATGTACTCAAGCAAATAATTAACTAGGGTTTACAAATGTGATAACAATAATGTACTAAAAATGAGTACATATAAGGAAGGCTAAGGCGATTTGGGTGTAACATTTAGTAGGGTGTAAACAATGCTCTTCATTAATATCAGAATCCACCGGAAAATTACGAGAACCGCGAAAAGGATAGGCTCAGATGGGTGTACTAGGGGTATCTTGCACTAAAAATGAGTGTGAAGCAAGGGTGTAGGGATAGTTATATGATCGAGGTGACCATAATAACAAATACATGTTTAAAACAGGGGTTTATCCTAATGTCTCTTATCATTTAGCAAATCCTAATCACACGAATGTAATCTCACTAGCGGTCTCAGGATGCATCACTAAAACAAGTTCTAGAATTTAATATACTACCAGTACACTCTCATATAATTCTAACCGATACCAATGCTCCAGAAAAAGCGACAAAACCACACATGCTCGATCAAATCCATGAACGAGACACATGTGATTGCTCATTCCTTAACTCGAGCATGTTAAAGGTTAAAATTATCTAAGCACCAAAGATGGGTGCTTAATTCCAAAAGATCTAGGGGCGAACCTTACATTTTTTGGGTGGAATTTTTATGAGTGGTAGGGTTTTTGTGCTAGTCATATAACTCTTATCCCATGAGACGTTATTAATACGAAGTTTTTGTTGGTATGTGTCATAAATAATTTTTTAAATTTAGGTCAAAATTACTATCTACGCTACGTTTCAGTATATTACTCATCTTTTTAAGGACAAAGCAAATGAAATTGAAGGAATCGTTTCTAAGGCTTTATTTCTCCCCTACACTTATTTTTAACATTGTCCCTAATGTTCTACAAATTTCCAAAAAATGAATAAAGGGAAAGATAGAAAAGGCGAAAGAAACTAGTACTCCCCTGGTTTTACTCAATATTGGAGAAGAAACAAGATAAACCGGCTAAATTCTTCATCCAATAATCGTCCACGCGAAAATCCAAAGAACTTTCAGGTTTTTCCTTATCAAATATAACATGCAAATCAAAGACAAGAAACAACTACACCACGTGTAAAATTCGACGGGATAATAATATACAACCCTTGTTTATAAGGTTTAGACACTACAAAAGCAATAAAGATAGGATGAATGTACTAATGCAATTGTGGTTTTTTGCAAGGATTAGGAAAATTAAAAATTATAGAAATTACACAAAATAATACAAAATTTAATGTAGTTGGGCTGGCGACGCCGTCTGGAAAAATTCCTGACGCCGTCTCTAGGATCTGTAAATAAAATTTTCTTCGTTTCTTGGAAAAAATTCTGCACAAATATCCTATTAGTTATTTCCTGGAAAAATTTACTGCATAAACCACAAGAACGATTAGCACAATCATATGACTCAAACAAACACACAAGACACACAAGATACGATTTAAACTAAACTATTCATTTTACATGTTTGAAAATGGTTCTAAGAAACCAGATACTTTCCCCTACACTTATTTGATGCAAAATACCTTTGATTGCAATTAAGACGAAGTTAAAGACAAAACAAAGCATGATTACATATAATTCAAACATAATATAACAAACAATAAAGAATAAAACACACGACACTCCTAAAATGCATAAAAATAAAAGATTGGGTTACCTCTCAATAAGTGCTTTTGTTTATTTAATAAGTCTTGTAGCTAGACTCGAAGTCATACTCCTTACGTGACTCCGTCAATGCTCACATGTCCACGTGTGAGCCATTCCTTCATATCCGCATCAACTTGGTATTCGGGACCTAGGTTTAAGCAATTATTATACATCAACTTATTCTTTTCATAGGAATACTTAAGCCCGCTTTTTAGATCTCGTTGTCTAAGTACTAGTATAGGTGGGACCTTACTTCATTTAAAGTTTTTAAGTCTAGGTATCATGCGAGGCATCTGAAAGATGTAAGTATCAAAGATCCCAGTGAATGAAATTAAACCCTTAACAAAATCGTATTCTAATTGAGTAACAGCTCTAAAGGGTCTTCCCATCACTACTTCTGACATATCACTTACAATAAATTCCACTATGTCTTCTAATACTACAAAGTCCGTAACATAGGTGAAGCTTCCAACAAACACATAAACATCCCTAACAATAGCTACCAAGTTTCTTCCTGTGTTTTCGAGTCCTTCTACCATTATAGTGTTATAGGCTTTGCACGTAATAATGTTCATTGGCAAAAACGGATCAAAATGGGCAACAAACTTCCTAAAACCAATCATACATGGGAATGCTAAGTCATCTCCATCAATGCTATTAATCATCCTATTACAGTAGAAATTTCTCGCATTCCAATATCATTAAGCACTTCACCATCATCCGACTCATCATCCGAATCCAAAAAGGGAGAAATAAGGGGTGTATCTATAGATTCTATAGAACCGTAGAGGGGGTGAATACGGTCTTTTTGACTTCTTTGAAGTTTATAAAACTTCAAGTCTTGAAAGAGCCGAGTGGTGTACTACTCTACTTTGCAATGAGAATAATAAGTAGATAGAGAAAAAGAGACACCACGATATATACTGGTTCGGGAAGGGGGTTTAGTTCTTCTGTACGTCCAGTTGCGAATCCACAACTCCAATACTATACTAGTATAATCCTTATGGTGGACTACAAACCGTATTACAATTTGACTCCACCGGATTTCAACAAAGATCGGCGCTCACACATAAGAGTTACTACCTACGGTATTCCACCCCCGGAATCCACCCCTAAGAACCCGTGATTCGACTTATCCTATAACTCTAAAATCCTTCCCCTTGGAAGCTTTCCAAAACCCAAACTAGATCCCCAATGATCTAGGCTTGATCCCACGGATAAAAGACTTCCCTTACAACTCGATTGAATAAAAAGATAGATGGTGAATCAAGTCCTATCCTAACCTAAAGACTCAATTCTAAAGAAAGGGTGTGAGAAAGAAGACCCTCGACAAAACACACAAGTATAGATTAGGTACTTGTGTGGCTCTCTTACGGAGATGTGTGTTCTTCAATAGATGATAGAAGAGAGATTAAGAACACAAAGGTGTTAGACTTAGAGGATTAGATGAGAGAAAAGAGAGGAAAGAATGTTTGTAAGAGGTGGGGAATACAAAGGCCAAGGGTGGGTATTTATAAGCCAAGAGTCTTAAATTGTTAAAAATAATTCAAGTCTGGCGCGCTGCCCACACTTCAGCGCGTGGCCAGCGCGCCAGAATCCCAAAATTGTTTTCTTCGAGACTTTGGCGTTTTAAATACCCGCACTTGTTAAACCCCCAATTGTACTTCACGCAATGAACTTTCAATCATTCTTATACTCAAGGTCAACCAACTCAAATAGCCATTTGATAAAACGTTTATGAAGTATTAAAAGCGTTTTGCTTATCCGATAATGTAAAGAGAGAAAAGAATTATCAGAAAGGGTATTTTGGGTATTCCTTAAAGTGTAACTAGCTTAGTTGGGATCCAACTAAAGATTTGAAATAGCTAGCTAGGGTACAAGAGAATATTCTTGGAATATTCTTTTCTTGGAGAGAAAGGGGGAAAGATTTGAAATTTAAATTTTAAAATCTTTAAGCACATGTTGGATAAGAAGGTATGAGCTATGTATGAGTTGTCATGATGTGACAATATGTGATAAAAGGGAGCCTCTTGATCTTTGTTTGAAATAAAGGGTAAAGATTTAAAGAAGAGAGGTAAGTAAGATAGGTGATATGGCAAGATCAATGGTGATAAGAGAGTTGTGTTTGTTGTGTAAGTGAGAAGAGTATGTTTGTGAGAGGAAGGATGTTTGTTTGAGATGAGAAGACAATCTAATTGTTTAGAAGAGAATGAGGTATATTGGATTGATGAGGTTGCTTGATCAAGGGTAGAAGTGAATGTGTGTTTGTTGTGTTTGTTTGAGTTTTAATCTAAGGGTGGAGATGAGAAGAGTATGGTAACTTAGATTGAAGAAGAGTCTTGATCAAGGGTGAAGATGAAGAAGTGTGTATGTGTGTGTATGAAATTTGAATGTTATAGAGAAGAAGGTGAATAGTTAATGAGTGGTGGAGAATGTTTTGAAAAGATGTGGAGGATATATTGTTTGGAATGTAGGGAACAAGAAGTACAACAAGTACAAGGATAGTACATTGTGTAAGGGAATGTGAGTTGGCATATGGAGGATGAGATTTAGGAATTATTTGGTAAAGGCTTATGTAAGTGAGGGTTTGAAGATAAAGATGATGATAAGGATGAAATCAAAGGATTGATTTAGGTTTATAATCACATTGCCAATAAGATAGAAAAGAGTGGGCAAATGTGATTATGGGCTGGTTTAGGAAGAAGATGTTTAGAGTGTGTGTGGAAAAGATAAAATCACTTGTTGGGTAAGAAAGGTAAACAAGTGATCAAGAAGAGTGGGTTGTAGTATTGTGTAAAGGAGGTGTGGACTTGTACATGTGAGAAATACATGTGACTTTGTAAAAACATTTATGGGTAAGGAAGTGAGAAAAGTCAAAGTATGATTAACTTCCAAATACCACAAACTCAATTAGTCATTTAGACTTTAATCCATGATAATCAACAATGGATTTGATCACTAATCATCTTGATGCAAACAAGCTAAGTTCTTTGCATCTTAAGTAAAGCATGTCCCATAACGGGAAAGGATGCGTTTACGCAAAGTGACCTTTTACTTAGTTTGACCAATAAGGGAGTAAAACCCGTTACGTAATTAGGAATAACATAAATCCAGATTAAGGTTAAATGAATACTTTTTCTTGTTGGTATATTGAAAACATGATCATACTATGTTTAGAAAGAAGTTTTGGCCTTGGCTAGAGGCGTTTGATAAAAGATTTGAGTTGGCATTTTATAGAAAAACAGAAGGATTCATTTTTGCTCCCCTCTAAGTCTAAACCTCATTTGGAGTGTTCCCAAATGCTCAAATATCATTTACATACCTTTATTGAAGTTTCCACATGTGTCGGGTAAGAGGAAAGCCGACATTGCAAAATCCGTAAAAAAGGAGTTCACGAGTGGCGCGCTGGCCACGCTGACGCGTGCCCGGCGCGCCAGATTCCCGAATCCGTTTTTTAGATTTTGGCTATCATTTTTTATTTTACGTCTTACGAACGTTTATTTGTCATCGTTAAAACATAAAGGAGATCCTAGTCAATGTTGCACCAATGATTTCGTTATCGGATTCTGAGTCATCCATTTCAAGTACGTTAGGTGAGTCCATAAAATTATTAAACAACTGCTCAATAGGGACGGGTGATGTTATTTTTATTTGTGTGTGATCGATATTCTCAAGACGAGAATCAATCATGGCTGAGATTTCGCGGAGCTCATTGAGCTCTTGGGTAATCTTAGCGCGGAGTCCGTTTGGTGGGACGGGTATAAATGGATCCGTGTTCTCCATATTGAAGAATGGAATAATTAAATGGAAATTACAAAACAAATAACAAAAAGAAAAGATAGACTACAAGAAAGTTAATTGAAAAGAAAATAAAAACCACACTTGATAAGAATCTTGTGAGTAACCTAAGCTAGATAGAATTCTAAACCTAGACTATTCCCCGATAGCGACGCTAAAAACTTGATGTGGATGGTTGTAACACAAGAAGTTTTACAATCCTCTAGGCAGTGTAGTATAGGCAAGACTCAGGGGTTGTTATCGTTCTCTAAGGGAGCAGTTTGGGTAGGCTCGAATCGCAAGTCACTAAGGTCAGAGAAGATTATTTTTGTATTCTATATTTTTTTAGAAAGCAAGTAAAATCTCGGGTTTGAAGGGGTTTTGATTAAAACTAAATAACTACTAAATTACTTTTTAACTAATCTAATCTAATGGGGGAAACTAGTATAGGTAAACAAACGTTCTCACTTAACCATGCACTACTCCTTAGTTTGCTCTTCCTAATCCTATTGTCCGTCGCCCTTGCGGTGTAATGTGTAAGTATTTCCTAATTCATGAACGAGTTACACGAACCTGCCGTCTATGTAATACTCCATTAAGACAACGCACAGGGTAGTATAAAGACTATTACAAGGCTCCTAAGAGTGTATTACATGCATTCAAACACTTAAAAGGTGATCAACCATATTAGGGCAAGGTAGTATGAAGACTATTGCGATGGTATCCTTTCTACACAATCATGTTTCCCTAGACGTCTTCGCAAGCAATTAAGAAGCTAGTTTTCTAGAGCCTAACACCACCAACAAGAAGCAATAGTAAAAGGAATTGCAAACTAAGTTTCATGCAATCATAAGCAAACACTAATAAATTTAGCCTATCATGTTAATTGAAAGCAAAGAACATTTAATCAAACAATACATAGACATATCGAAATATTAAAGGGATAAAAGAACTTCACTTTAATTAAACATGGAGTAAAGGTGGATACAATAGGGTTTGAGAACCCTAAAATCGACCTAAAAACTGGTAAAAAATCGTTCCCTAAATATTCCTTGTGAATTCCCCACTTAAAACCAAAAACTAGGGTTTGTATATATAGGAAAATCATCCCGACGGCGTTGCTTGTTAATTGCGATGACGTCGCCCCGCTGAATCTTCTATAGGCTTTTTTAAGTCGGCTACTTCGGACGCCGTCTCAAAAATCTCTGACGCTGTCGCTTGAGCCTTCTGACGCCGTCACAAGGAATCGCGACGCCGTCTCCACGCTCTGTATACCCTTTTGATATCAATTTTCGTGTAGAGTTGAATTCTTGTCTGTTTCTTCCCAAATTGAGTCCAAGTCACGTGTATTTCCTCCAAACGACATCCAAGTGCTAAAAACACAAAAAGAAGTGATTAAGCACGTATTTTAGGCATATTTGCATGACTTAGGGGGGTAAATGACCTCGAAAAAGTGTATAAAATAACACCTCATCAGTTTTGATGTTAATTTTGCAATTAATATGCGTCACGAGAGTGTATTTTTCTTTTTTAATATTTGTACACGCATTCTATACTTTTCAACCAATGCGTTTGATATTGGGTTGGAAGCTACACATATATTTTGTCATTTTTGCAGGATTTATTCTTAACATCAACAATTTGGTGAACTTCATTACAAAGTTGTTTCCAGAAAAAGTATTCGAGCAACTTGTTTAGAATATTGGCATGCCATGCTTGAAATATATACATTAAATTGAGGAGGAGTATTATGCGCACTACACTCTTTTCCTTTATCAAGTTTTTATCCCATTGGGTTTTTCTTGATAAGGTTTTTAATGAGGCAGTCTATAGCTTATAATAAAAAGTGAATATCCAAGGAGGAGTGTTGTAAATATTGATGATGGGCTTATGTATATCCACCATTACTCAACCGGCCCATTAGGTTTTACTTGTATTTATCTCCCTTATAAATACTACATGCTTGTAACATCTTGGATGATCATAACTCAATAATAATTGTCTCAATTACCTCAATCTCTTTACTCTTGTTCTTTATAATTTATAACACAGTTTACTAATTTTGGATATTTTTAAAAGGGTTTTTCTAACTTTGTGCTACATTAGCACAAGTTAAATAGAGCTCACAGCTTATGTGTCACTTTTTTAATGACCAGCAATCATTAAGTGGTCTTCATGACCCCACAATCACTCATTGGTCATTCAAAAAATGACACGCGGGACTCTCTTTAACATGTGCCTCTTGAGCATAAGTTAGAAAAATCATTTTTTAAATAGTAAATTAAGCCCAATTAATCCCACAAGTTAGGGTGAAAATATGGATACAGTAATAAGAACAGCAAAATTACACCAAACCTCCCTAAGTTTTTGAACTTTTTTCGTTGGGATCCAAACCCTTAACGTTAGTTAAAAATCTCGTTAGCTGTAAAGGCTTATTTGTCTTTTCGGCATTTCTTGTACAAACACCCTATAATATATAGTCCCTTAGACTAATTCTCAATTCCCGCTATAACACAAAAGCAACATAATCCAAACACTTATCTTCTTGAAACTGTCCTCCACCATTACCATTTACCTCAAATTAAAAGCTTATAAACAAACTATTTCAACATAAATCTTTCCAACTCATCTCATATATCATAAGCACTTTATAGTATATGCACTTGAGTCACTTTCCCACTAACACGCTCACAAACCCATATAATACACCTTTGTGTGAATGGTTTATGAGTTCGTCGTTTCTTATTGGGGAGCGTATTCCTTATGAACAACATATCTCATTGGACAAACTGGAAACACAACTATCAAAGCCTAAGCAACAAGGATCTAGGATTTTCGTTCGCGAGATTTGGAAGCTTTTTACCAGCTGCTCTAGATCTCACCTACTAACTACAGAGGGAGTGGTCGGCTACGTAGTAAATACCTTATCGCTATTTTTAGAGAATAAGATAGTCTAAAAGATATAGATGTCCATTTTTCCTCACTCTAATTTTCTTGTCGCTAAAAAAGGAACACATGCCTCATGGCCTTGGAGTAGCTTGCTTTATGGTCGTGATTTGTTGTTATATGGTTTAAGATGGAAAGTTATAAACGGGCGAAACATTTCTTTCAAGACACATAAGTGTGTTCCTTTTACTTAAGATCTTTATATCCGTTCGCCTCTTGGACCTTTCCGTAATTGAAATATTGTTGCTAATTTTATTGAAGATGGAGAGTGGAATGTTAGTATGTTGCGTGAGCATATTTCAGCTACAAAAGCCGAAATGGTCGTGCAAATACCAATCTCACATACCGGCTCTATGGACAAGCTCATTTGGCGCTTTGATCCCAAGGGTCTGTTAAGTTAGGCTACAAGCACGCTATTGCATTGAAGAATACACGTGATGTGATTGGTGAACCAAGTACTATTCCATCATCAAAATTCTGGAAAGTTATATGACAGATTCCAGTGCAACCAAAAAGCAAATTGTTTTTATAGAAAGCCGTTTCAGATTCAGTTGCCACAAAGGAGAACTTATTTAGAAGACGATGTTTGATATGTAATGTTTATGCCAAATCAATTGAACATTTACTTTTTGAATTCTCCCGGACACGCCCGATATGGTTCAGCTCTCCTTTATGTTTTCGACCTCCTCCTCCATGTAATTTATGTTATTTTACAAAGCTTTATTGATAGCAACCATTATGCTCGACATGTCTCTCAGGTTCTACCAGACGTTGCAACAATTTGTTGCCTCTATTTCTGCTCAACTTAATGATTTTCGGAAGTTTGTTGCCTCTGGGTCTACTATGAACGCTCCCTCAGTGGCCACCGGCCTTGATTCCACCTCGTAGTCTTCTCCATAGTAGATACCCCCGGCCTTTCGATGAAGTTAAATTGCGATGCTGCTTTTAAAAATTCTAATGCCGCTCTTGGAATTGTTGTTCATGATTAAACAAGTTATCTTCGTTATGTCCTCGGTAGTCCTTGCTATGCCATTTCTCTTCTCCATGCCGATATAATTGTGATACACTACGCTTGCTCACTAACATTCAATCGAGGATGGTTTAATGCTACCGTGGAATCCGACTCACAACTAGCTATCTCCTTATCATCTTCTAAAACACCCTCACCTTTGAGTTTAGCTACTTTTGTGGATGATATTCGCATGTGGGCAAATAATATGCAATTATCATTTTCTTGGGTTAATAGAGAAAATAATCAAGTAGCTCAGTGGGTTGCTCATCACACGTTTTCTACCACCTCATGGTTTGGTTGGGATGTTTCTTTTCCACAAAAACTTACCTCGCTTGCGAGGAGTGATTTGTATGGATCTTAGATTTTCAAACGCATGTTTTTGTTCAAAAAAAGGAATCCATTTGTCCAATTAGCATTTTCTCTTATTATACAATCTTTTATATAATAAAAGAATTACATCATTTCGGAGTTTTCTATGAGATTCGATCTTATAGGAAATAAAATTGGATCAATCATAACGCTTAATTTTGATACGTAAGCAAGATCGTGCGATATAATTGGTTTTAAAAAGTCACAATTGAATCAATTTTGCTCAAAATTGAAAAAAATGAAGAATTTAATAGAGAAAATAAAGATATAAATATATAGGTGTCCAATTTGTGAAAAACAAAAACTTAAAAATAGATGAGGTAATTAATAAAACTTTAGCGGTTAAAATTTAAATAAGTTATATGAAGTTAAGTGAAACTTATAATTTTCTATATTTTTAATAACTTTAGAAAATAAACAAATAACTTTTACACTTTATACCCTCTAGACTTTATACTTTAAAAAATACAAAATATCTAAAATATATTTAAAGATTATATAAGGATATCCGAAAAAACATATTAAACTCGCATATTTTGTACAACATGATATTAATAGGTAAATTTGAACAACAACAACATCAACACTCGTGTCAGTCAAAACAAAGTTAAATTTTGTATCCAACAAACTCTTTACAAAATATTAATCAATGTTTTAAAAACCGGTTAATTGACCCAATCAAGCCACCGTGTCACGGTTCAACTGGGTTTTCGGCAAACTGCGGCTTCCGGTTACGGTTCAATCGACCGGGTCAACCGGGGTTTTAAAACACTGATATTAATACATAATGAAAAATTTTATGTAAAACCACATGCATAATTATTAGTTGTACTAATATCACAATTACAAAAAATTAAACACGAGAAAATTAGAGCACAAGCTAGAGTCGGTTTTTCGTGCTCGTGCCATGGGAAAAAATAGTGTCACGTCATAATTTTTCGTGCTCGTGCCCTGATTAAAAAAGGTAGGTCACGTTCACGTCACCACTTTTTCCCATAACACCATAGTTCACCATAACACACAAAAAAACACTAAAAACTGCCTACCGAACTGGATTAACACACCCCGTACGTTTCTAGTTGTTATTATGACCACCGACGATTTTTCAAATTTTTTCATAATTAATTGAAAAATAAAACTTAATAAAACCTAAAATTAACACTAATTTTAAAATACATTACATAACTAAACTAAAAATTAAAAATATTAAAACTAACTTTAAAACAAAACCCACCCGTAACCAGTGTTGTAAAAATCGGTCTAGGCGGCCGCCTAGGCGCTAGGCGGCCACAAACCGCCTCGATTTATTCTAGGCGGCCAAAAAACAGCGGCTCACTCTCGACCGTCCAAACCATTTGTGGTCCACCGCCGGTCAGCTCGTCAACAAATAACATCGATTTTTAAAATTTTTAAATTAGGTACTTTATAATTTCAATACTCAAATTTGCTATCATATCTTGTTTATAAATGGTGGTTTAACTAATAAAATTTGTGATGGCAATTATTGTAGACATGAGAAGAAAATAAATAGAAATATGAGATTTACACTATGTCGGAAAAAGACCCCTAATTTAACTAATTAGCACAAAACTAAAGCCACACTCATTTCACACACTACCGAGCCCAATACCACTTCTTTTTGTAGACCTACTTAGCTATGTTGGTGCTAAAAAATATCAAATATACTTATAATTTTAAAAATTTTATATAAAAAAGTTCCAATCCCCTAGGCCCGCTTGACCCCACTTTTTTATTTTTTTATTTATTTAAAAAATAAATTATTAAATAAAATAAAACTAATTTTAATATTAAAACTAAACTAAAAATTAAAAATATTAAAACTAACTTTAAAACAAAACCCACCCAACCACCCATTACCCTTCTTCTTCTTTCCCTATTTCGTCTTCTTCACCTTACAACTCACACACATTGCAACACACACTAGTTCTTTCAAAAAATGAATTAAAATATATATATATATATATATTAAACGCGACACCGTGTCTCGCGTCGTCGTGTCGCGTTTTCCCGGACGATTTGGGCTGGCAAGTACGGCTTGAGACATGAAAACGCTAGGTGGGGTGTGGGTTTGGCGTTTTCATGTAGTATTTTCGAGGAAAACGTGACATTTTTTTTCACCGTACTATGTGCTCTAAACTAAAATTTTAAAATAAATTTGATTTATATGGAAGCTTGTGCATGCACAGACTTAAAATAAATTTAGTTACGTTTTTATTTTATGATTCCATAAAGAAAAAAGGTTTGGAAAATATCAAAACAACTGTGAACTGATCTTGGGTTATCTCTCTTAATAAATCAATCAGACTCTTAACACAGTGCAAATCATAAGAATGAGAAATGAAAAACCAGTCTGTTTGGTTTGGTTTTGGATGTGGTAGAATGATTATCTCTAACACAATGGACATGATCGGAATAAGCATAAAAATTGCTACAATACAACACCGTATAATGCTCAGTGGCTTAGTGCAACCGCACGTAATAATATTCATAACGTTTAAATCTCATCACCTATAAGGTCCAAAAATGTAACATATAACACAATTGTCCAGCTCCAAGAAAATCAACAACCAATGACTTCAAATCATAATATCATATAACTACATCACTTTGACAGTCGGCAACTCGAAATATTAACATTACCAGAACTGTCACCAAAGAATGCCATCCAACAGAAAAGAACGATAACAGAACTATGAATGACTAGGAATTCTGGTAGTTTCAACTTCTCACATGAATAATTTCTTTACCTGTCATTTAAATCACAAACAATGATCAACATTACTCAACAGAAGGGAAATGAAAAAGTGCAGGAACATGTTGATACGAGGACCTTGTTTATAACTATTACAAAAGGAATATGAAAAAAAAAAAACATTATCACACTAATAATAAAAAAATTCTGGGTATGCACTATAAATACACTACTGGTGCTTGGTGGGTTATTTGTGCATGTAACAGAAAATATATGAGGTGTGATCGTGTGAAGTCAATCCTTAACACTATTCTTGTATATATTTCTTTTTATAAAAAGGTTTACTAATAAGCGCACACAGGGATTTCAAGTGTTTTGGAATGAATGAGCATACATCATAACTTTGTTTATAGTAGTTGCAGAACTTATCAAAAACAACCTAACAAATATTGCAGAAATAACTAACGGAATCTTACTTGCTCAAGTGTTAAAAACATTATAACGTTCCAAGATCCTAGCCGACCAAAATTTGGGAGGAATCCTTTGTAAAACGCAAGGGCTCCCTGCAAAGCATGAAACGGAATAAATAACAAGAGGACGTGATCTTTATCATCTCGTTTGTAATAGATATTATCAATAGTATGACAAAAATTGGTTGCCAACCACAGTTCCACAGTTTTCATTTTAGCTAATAAGGGATAATAAGAGATTCTGTGGTTGTTAGACATTAACATAAAGAAAGATCAGTAACGAAATCATAGCATGGACTAAATTAAAAGTACCTCAACTCTCAGTGTTTTAACCATACAATCTACAGTGCTTTTGTAGATGGAATCTCCCATCATTCTAGACTTCACCTGGAAACAACACAAATTGCATGTGACAAATATGAGCAGGTAGGATAACAAACTAACAGGTCCAAGCAAGTTAGGGCTGAAATGGGTCACTTTTCAGAACCGCTAAGAATGGGTTGACTGTTGAGCGAGTTGTTTGACCCCCAACCACGTTTTTGTGTATTTATCTTAATAAATAATGTTGATGTTAATTATGATTACAAAAACAATAGTATCAGAATAATATTTTAGGTCTTGAAAAACGAAAACAAATAAATTACGAGATTGTATGCACTATAACATTCAGTCATTCACTTTAGGAAACTATCATCACATATGACCAATTCCCCTTCTGGTTAAACTTTTTTATTTGACCCGAATGAGACACAACCCAAATTGAACAATTTATATGCAAAGGATACAAGATTTCGACCTCTAAGAAGTAGATTTCTTTTAAGTTGAATCAATTTTCCAATAAATTATACTAGTAATCAATTTGTTACAACTTAAGGATGAAAAATGGTGTTTTTGTGATTATGATATGTGCAACTCATGAAGATATGAATTTGATACAAAACCAAGAACATTACCACATCAACGGGTGAGCCAATTAACACAGCAAAGAACCCTGCACCTAAACCCGCGAGCAGATGAGTAAACATGCCGTCTGTAAACCCTGGAATGCTTAAAATGCTCTGCAAAGTAGAATCATGAAGTAAGAGATGGAACCAGCAATTGTTTTGTAAAAAATACTTAAGATAACACAGACCTGTTTCACTTGATCATAGCTAGCAAGTTCTGCTGCATTGATAATAGCATTTCTAGCAATATTTGGTCCCAGACCAGTCCAGAGTGCCAATAGCCCTTCCTATTTATGCGATATAAGTATATAGGACAGTTATAATGATTAATATGAAGAGTTGAAGAGAGTTGTAAGAAACTTACCTCCTGCAGTATGGTGTAGTAGGCATTCAGAGCACCAGTGTAGCGCCGGGGTGCTCCAGGTGGCAATTTACCTTCAGCTTGAAGCCGGACTTTTACTAGATCGGTTGGATTAGCCAATGAAATTGCTATAGCACCTGTTTGATGAGAAACACGCTGATTTTAGGGTCCTTTTTCTTCTTCGTATAAACACTTAATGAACATTTTAATGGCATGTGATAGTATATCTTGATTCGGTCAGACATATTGGAAATTTGGAATCAAGTGTGTTTGTATTCATTTCATTAAGATCTCAGTGGACCTAAAGAATCGTAATTCCTAAGCTAAAAGAAATTTGTATAAAAATGATAGGATTTGAATATCAGTTTATGAACGGATTACTTACATTGTTTAGCATAGAAATTGTTAATAATATAATCATAATATTATTAAATTTGTATTCACTTTTCAGAAGGTTAATACAGAAAAACACATTATTTAAACGACTCCTGAGCTCACTTTTATGATTCAACATGCAGCATTCAGATGTTGCCTCTTGATTTTCAGACTCGCACAGATTGTTTTTCAGCAGCATTATACACAAATATTCACATAAAGTCATGATGTAAAAGGGTGGGTTTGGTTCCATAGTATCTCAGATAGATATTACAAACAGAGCACAGTTTGACCTTCATGATTATCTTAATGTAGTTTGGAATGCCTGTATTTTCCATCAATGGTTTTAATTAACGAGTTCAACCCAACTATCATTTTTTGTTAGTAGTTCAAGGTCGTCCAAGAATATAACTTGCAACAATATTGAAATTAAAAACCAGTCCAATTAACATCAAAAGACAAATTCTGAAGAAAAATTACACCACAAAACATCTCACCTGTAATCAAAGCAGCAACTATCTTCTGGAATAACGAAATGTCCGCAAGAATAATACCACCAGCACAAAAGGCCTTCACCTGTATAAGAAAAATTACCAGATGTAATACACTAGCAGTTTTTGAGCGTAGTGGATCAGTCCTCAAGGGTGAAGCCTATATGCCCGGGATCAATGGATCACCAGATAACCTAAAAATCCACATGGGATATTTGATACTTACAGGCTCATATAAACTGATCCTTAAGCCTCCATATATAAATTGGCGGTGTAATCCAGGTATAATACCTTTCCAAAGTGCTAGTAAACCTTCTTCTTTGGCTATGGTAGCAACAGTACCTAGAAGACCCTTGTACTTTGATGCACCAACATCGTCTCCCAACGCAGCTCTCTTTTGGAGTTGAAGTCGAACTTTAGCGGTATCGAGAGGGATTGTACATATCTGCACAAAAGCCGCAATATCAAAATAACATTAACCTAATCAATTGCGAAGTATTAACAAACTTTAACAAGTTCTGCATTTGTTAAGTGTATGAATGCAATTCATCCAAGATGGGCTTGCTTAAGTGGACGTGGTCAAAAGATGCCTTTTGAATTACTAAGGATGTGTGATGACTAACGATATGCAAGTTACGTAACAACTCCTCCTTGTTAGTGGCAATTGCAAGGTGCAACACGTTTATATGTGAAATTCGGTTGATTTAGGCTAATTGTAACCCTTATGGAATAATTAATTATGGAATAGATATTAAATAAGTATTAAAATAGTTTTAATTATTTAATAGATATGTTTTATTTAGGAAAAGATTAGGATCCGACTTGTTCTACAAGAATAGGTTTATTATAAATAGAGGATTAGGATTGTAATTCTTATTATGTTGAATGTTGAATATTATTAATGGTTTAGTTATTTCTTATCTTTATTGGGAGAGCTTATTCGACCTCTCGAACGTCGATTATTCTATCTTTATCGTTCTATTATCTCTTTTATCGATCCGGTTCCTATCAGTAAAATATACTCCCTCCGTCCCAAAATTATTGTCTCCCGACAAAAAACACACAGTTTAAGAAAAGTGCATTTATTACTGCATTATCTTTCTTACTTTTTGGCAGAAGGACAGTTTTACCCATAGCTAATTAATTAAAGTCTTCTTTAAAGTTTGTAATAATAATTTTAAACAGGGGTAATATAGTAAACTTGATCAAACTTCCCTATCTATTTTTAGTAGTGGACAATTAAATTGGGACATCCCAAAAAGGAAACATGGACAATAAAAATGGGACGGGGGAGTATAAAAAATACGTGTAAATTTTGAAACTTAACTGAGATGGAAACGGGTCTAGTCGATTAAAGTAGTCCAACACATAATCGATTATTCATTACCTTCTAAACTGTTGTCACAAAATTAGATATTGCTTTAAATGTTTTTGGATCGGTAACATAATAATAGTTTGTAATAACGATATTTAATTTTGTAAATCTCAATAAAAGGAGCGGAAAATATGTTAGTGGCTCAACCTAACTCATCCGTTTTGACTTGTTACCCAACCCGCTCAACCTGCTCATTTTGCCAGCTAACCAATTGTGTATAGTTTGCAGGTCTTCAAGAAATAAGATAATTAATACAAGCCAATAAGCCTTTGGACTTAGCAACAAATACAGGTTTTCAGAGATGGCTATGCTCTAGCATAGCAAAATTCACTTTAGAGTTTACTAGAATAACATCCCTTTTTGGAAAGAAAAACTTTTTTTTGGCCAGTTGTCATAGCTATGAAAATGTTTTATTCATTGCAGCTTGTAAACATTTACACTCTGCTTATCTATGAAACTATCAAGTGTCCCATAAGTGAAATAGATACTCCCCTTGTCACCCGAAAAAGAGCCCATATTATGACTCTCCCTCGAAAAATGGTCAAATCTCAAGATCTTACCATATTATCAGGAATTAAAAACAAATGTATTCCAAAAGATTCAGGTGAAAAGTTAGTTTTTAAATAGTCATCAATAACAGTGACTGGAAAATCATATCTAAAATCATTTCAGAGTTTAGTGTATCTATTTTTTCCTAGGATGCATAACTCTAAAGGATATACTTTTCGATTATTCTGTTTGAAGTTTATTCTTTAGCAATATACGATTAAATTCAAAATTATGGGTATAAAGTTCAGCAATTACAACTCTCTATACTTTTTAAAAATTCAAACTTAAGAAAATTTTCATGAGAATCAAATCATAAATTCTTTCAAGGACACGCCAACATAACACATACCATTATTTTCATCCGGTAAAAAAATATTACCACAACCTTGGCAATGCCAGTCTGTTAACTTGTCTGCATCAATGATAATTGCAATCCTATCACATTATTCAGACTAAAATTAGGGATTTGTTTGTGATTGCTTACAACTCCTTATAAGCTTATTAATATTTTATATTTTTTAAAGTTGTTTCGAATTAGGAATTCCATGTTGCTTATCTTTAAATAATAGACACCCTCAAAACTGTTGGTGATTTTAATGTCATCGAGTATTATGTGTAATGGTGATTTACCCGAGACCAAAGTGATTTCAAGTTAAGTTATAATACAAGTTAGGAGGTGCGGAGTGCACACTTGTATAAACGAATTAACTTGATATCGGATAAGATGAATGACAAAGTTTGTGACAGAAAATCCGTCACTAGGACGTCGCAACTGTTTAATAAATGTCACTGTTCTTCATAGTAACAGAAAATTTGTCACTAATAAAAGGTCACTATATTGTATATGGAAAGTGATTATTTTTCACCAAAAGGTGTAACCTTTAATGAAAGGTTGTGACTATTCATCAAAAGTCACCGTTGTCTATTATATATAGACACAATTTTGGTCATTCATAATAACATGAACAATCATAACATCACATACAATCTTCTCCATGTTTTTGCTCTCTTTCTTGTGCCTAGAATTTGAGTGTGTTCTTGTCTTATCCCATATACGAATTTCGTGTAACCCAAGGCACAAATAGGGTCGAAATATTGTATTCGGAAAGTGAACTATACACGATTCAAGAATTATCCAAGCAATCTTTGATTATCGGGACCCGAAAACCAACAAACGAATACAATATTCTGTGATATTCATGATTGGTGAATCTGTGTAATAGAGATCTTACAATTTGTGAAAGACATGACACGTACTCAAAGTAATGATGTTGAAGAGTTTGAAGACAACGGATATTGGGTGGTGACATAAATAGTTTAAATTGATTGGTATGGTTAAAAGTGTTCGAAAATTGGAATATGAATGATGTCAACAGATTCAAAATGATGCTCGTAATTCAAGTTAATGGAGTACAGGTATGTTTTATTTTGAATAATTGTTGATGGTAATTGAAACACACATTGTGACTATGATCATTGGCAATTTTTGTTGGTTATATACCTGTAGGATTATATCGTAATAATGAATCACCACTTTAAGTTTTGTTTCATTTGCCAAGACGATTTTTGAGACTAACTGCTAAGAACCACATGGCAAAGAATTAGTTGTGTATCACATGAAATTTATTGCCACGTATATTTTGTATTAGATTTTATCCATATGTTCACAAGTGGATCGCATGATTCTATAAAATCAAAGGAACATTTTGATTAGTGAATTATCTTTTGGTTGGTTTTGAAAGATAATTGGAGGGTAACCGTAGTTTTGGCGGTTATTTTAATCACGAAATAAATATGTGAACAGATTTAATCATGTGCCTTGTTTATTTAGGTTATTTGCATGATGAATGTCGTTAGGTGTAGTATCAACTTGATCATGAATTAAATTAATGACCATGCACGTTATGTATGTTAACATGTATGTAAGGTTCAAATAAAATATAGCCATACAGGAGTATATGTTTTGTACAAAGTATTATTTGAATATACATGATTATATGATACAGTTTGGATGACATGCTATGAAATATATATTAGTTTCATGATCTTATCTCAAGCACGTGGGAACTTACCGATTGAATAAATCAAATATGTATGTGTTTGAAATTGCTTCGCTTTAAATATACGATAAGAATTGCACTAATGTGCGAGTCAAAACTTGTTTTAGTTTTGCTTAGTTACAAGACTTGTTGTAATGATATGATCTCGCAAATGAATTCTTATGGGTATATATTGTTTTGAAGTTGATAAGATGTTTGGCTGCCAATATAATCAGTAAGATTGTTATAATGTATACATGCAATTCGTTGCTCTATTGGAAGTGTTTATCACTTGGTAGCTAGGGATCCCAAAATCAGGAATTGATTTTCCCTAAACACAAATTCAAACTTTTGTAAATATATACATGTCATGGAAATGTACAACTTTCCCAGTCTTTGGCAATTTGGAATAATTGTTGGCCAAAGAATGTTGTATGTGATTATATACATGGAAGTATGGAACAAATGGTTTGATTAGTTCCATATCGTTATTAATTCCATGTCCTGGATAAACAATGAATTTTGTCAAGTCATATGTCTAAAGTTTGCAACTGGCAAATGGGATGGATGTGAAAACATTCCATATAGTAATGATGGATGACTTACATCATGCTATATTATATGTGATGAAACGAAGTATGAAACTATGAAGAGAAGCCATGGAATTGGTTCAAGATACAACGAAGATCCTTTCGATATTAGAGGGATATGTTGATGTAAGTTGCATGTATGGTATTTATTATGCAGTTTGATAAAAGTTCTCTTTTGAACTTGTTGTCATGATGTTCATCAAATCTGTATAAATACTTATGGACATGTGTAACCAATTTTGGTGTGCATGATGGAAGTCATGAAACCACGAAGCCAGCGTTATCTATATAACGAAATCAAATGGCGGTTAATTTTGGGCATGAACACATTTTAGGCAATAAATTGTCGTTAATGCCTTGTAAAGGCAATCAATTCATGTCTTGGCCTTGAGTAGTAAATGTTCATAGAAAGCAATTTGATATGTGTCAATTTGGTTGTGAACATGAACATATAAAGCGTATATAACATTGGTCTCATGTTATATAATTCTGATCTTTTATCACGTGGATTTGGGCTAATCAATACTGTTAAAACTTCCTATTATTCATATAGAGAGCTTGAAATCTATTAAGTATATGATAATTATGATTGCTGAATTTATAAGTTTAATATATAAATTGGTTCATCCGTTTATATCTTGTATGTCTAGGCTCTTTGCGAGAAGTTTTGCACAAAGCATTACTTGTATAGCAGAATACATAATTATGTGATATGAATGATGATCATTAATTTTTATCAGTGTTGTAAATATCGCTCGGCGGTACCTCGGCGGTCGACCCCCTTTAAGCGATATATCGGTCTTGGCGGCGATATATCGGTTTCTCGGCGGAGACCCTAAATTATAAAGGAATTCTGCAAAATATATATATATTTAATAAGTTTTTTAATATTCTTATTATTTTTAACTATATATCTTATGTATACGTTGTAAAATCATACATTATGTGTGGTTTTAATTCAGTTTTGTATACTTTTATTAAATCACGATCAAGAAAATCAGAATACAAAAAAAAAAAAAAAAAAAAAATCGGCCGATTTTGACCCATTTTTGACCGATTTTGACCAAAACCGATTTTTTACCGATAAGTGAAAAAACGTATCGGTTGACCACCGATAAGCGATATATCAGTAATATATCGGCCGCCAAGGCCGATATTTACAACACTGATTTTTATATCTGCTTAAATGGCATACATGTTTTGAATTATCATAATTGCCATGATCATAATGGAAGTCTTTCGAATCTTACTGACTGAATAAATCAAACATTTGCATGTCTGCATTTTGTTTGGGTTTTCAATGTTGATAAGTATTGCATCATTTTGTGAGTATAACTTGTTTATGATGGGCCCATGTTGTTATGATGTCACAAATGAAATCTTATCTGTATAGATTTAATTTGTTTGAAAATGTTTTTACCTATCAATATGATCAGTATGTTATGATGTGTAACCATGTATTTTGATTAGTAGGTTGCTTCATGTATCTATATGATACGTGTTTGTATGTACAAAACTTGGAAAAGTTACAAATGTTGTATGCATACCTTTTCATTCGGCATGATGTAATTTACATGCTTATGATCTGACAATATGTTACCAAGAGAGTCACAATTATGTAATCGACCAAGTCATGTTGTCTAAAGAATACATAATTCTTGTATTTAGACGATTTATTGTTGGTCGGGTAGATATCGATCGTGTATATGTAAATGATATGTTTGGCTACCGGAAATCAAGTACTTGTATATAACCATGGATTATGGTTAGGAATAAAAGAGGATTCTTCATATTTTGAAGAAAATACAATTAATGATGCAATTAAGTTTGATAATTGATCAAGAAGATTGTGCGACCACTAGTAAATGGATTTCACATTTGATGTGGTATCTTATCTTGGGATCATAGAAACAAAGTTGTACAACATGTTTAACTTTTGCATCATGAATTGTAGTTTTAGGTTCTTTTGTTTTAAAGAAGTAGAATGGTTAAATGACTTGTTATTAAACATATGGTATTATGTTTTAAAGTCAATGTTACCATGTTCATTTTATTGTGATAGTGAAACTAAACTATCAATAGCTACCACTTGACGAAGAGGTCAGCTAGGACTTAATGAATAAGTCAGTAATAGGGATGAAAAGTCCATTAAATCTTCTAACTGTGAGATACCCAATTCCCCTCTAATACAACGTTAGAGGCTGAATTCAATGTGGAAAGCTCACACTTAGAGATTGGAACACATGTTATATTATCCCTAGGTATGTGTTCAGACCCTGCAAGATAAAGAGGTTGAAGTTTATCTTCTTAATAGTTCTTTTGAAAAAGTGCAACGCAGGGCATGATTAAAAGAAACTACCTATATGAGCATGAAGTTTTGCCGCTTCAAGAAGCTTGGACTTGGCTTCCTATATGCTCATGAATGGATAGAGACGCATGGCTTGTAAAGCGTCAAGTATAAACATTGGAGAAATGTAGAAACTCGTGTGTATATTATCTTCAGGTATTCAAATGGGTTGACGGGTTCAATCGTTACGACACCCCGATTCTCGAATATTTGGAATGTGTAGTATACTAAGATGAAAATTCAATCGCAAGACATTTTTATTTATGCATGAGTTTGATTTGTTTTGATTAATTGGGAAATCAAGGATTACACTAAAATGGGGGAGGATTGTTGGTGATTTTAATGTCATCGAGTATTTTGTGTAATGGTGATTTACCCGAGACCAAAGTGATTTCAAGTTAAGTTATAATACAAGTTAGGAGGTGCGGAGTGCACACTTGTATAAACGAATTAACTTGATATCGGATAAGATGAATGACAAAGTTTGTGACAGAAAATTCGTCACTAGGACGTCGCAACTGTTTAATAAATGTCACTGTTCTTCATAGTAACAGAAAATTTGTCACTAATAAAAGGTCACTATATTGTATATGGAAAGTGATTATTTTTCACCAAAAGGTGTAACCTTTAATGAAAGGTTGTGACTATTCATCAAAAGTCACGATTGTCTATTATATAGACACAATTTTGATCATTCATAATAACATGAACAATCATAACATCACATACAATCTTCTCCATGTTTTTGCTCTCTTTCTTGTGCCTAGAATTTGAGTGTGTTCTTGTCTTATCCCATATACGAATTTTGTGTAACCCAAGGCACAAATAGGGTCGAAATATTGTATTCGAAAAGTGAACTATACACGATTCAAGAATTATCCAATCAATCTTTGATTATCGAGACCCGAAAACCAACAAAAACTACTAGCATGTTACTCGCACATGGTAGGAGCGACGGATAGTTTCCGGCGAATTATTTATTTATTTATTTGACGATTATGCTATGTAAAAGTGGGGGATAGGTGGTGTTGTAAGGGCGGGAGGAGAGATGGTGGCGTGACTTGTGAGAGAGGGGGAGATGGTGACATGTCTCATTTTTGTTCAGCGGGGAAATGCATATCAGATCAGATAGGTTGGCACGAAGGCATGGATGATGAATTCTAAGACTGGAGTTACGTTGGAGATATAAATACTTTATATAATAGTACACTGTACACGCATAAATAAAGTATGAATATCTCAACCTAACGAGAATCATAAATATTAAGTATCATCCAATACTTTAGTCCAACCAATAAAAATATGATAAATTACCCTCTCCCCCCTCTCTTGCACCACCACCATCAGAACTCGGAAGCCACTAATAAGCGCTTAAAAAATCAAAAAACCACATGAAACTATTTGCCAATAAAACATATTAAGCAAATAAGCTGTTTTAATAAGCTATCCCACACACCTTCTAAGGGGGTATTAGCTACTTATTTTAGAATGCTTAGGCTGGACGGAGTGGAGGTGAGTTCGCCAAAACTCACCTCGGTGGCTTATGAAGTCGCGCGCGACTTGCCACTCCGGTGGTAAAACTCACCGAGGTGAGTTACTTTTGTGAGGTGAGTTTTGGCATGTTTTTGTGTCAATTCGGTGAGATGCTCACCTAGTGTGGGTTTTAAAAATAGTGGGCCCCTCCCAAAATGTAACCGTTTTATATAAAAAAAAATTTAAAAAAAATTAAAAACCCCACTTTTTACTTATAAATACCCACTAATTCATCTATTTTGATACACAAATTATTCACTTTTAAATAATATGTTGTTTACTTACACCACAACGTCGATGGAATTACGCTTTAGTTCAAAAAACTAATTCACGTAGTATAGTGTTAGTCAGAAAGCGATGATGGATGTAGCCGTGCAATTTCGACATATGCAAGCGCCAGTTAAAAAGTTCTAGACAAACCTACTGAGAATGCAATGAATTCACAGAGGGGACTGTAATTTAATCGACGCTTTTTCTGAAACGAGAATCCTGATAAGATTACGAGATAATCTTGCTATGTAGGAAAAGGCGTAGAAAAATAAGAAAAACAACATTTGAGGCTAAATATGTTTAGGTTATTGAAAATTCAATATTCATTTCCCACAAAAAAATACCAACTCTTTTCCACTTTTTCTCCCAATTCAAAAACATTTCAAAAACTCACAGAGTCTGAACAACAAAGCAATCCCTCGGCACCCGAAAAAACAACGAAACAATCCTTCAACAACTTTACAAACCAACCACGGACTCAGAACACCATAGGGTGGTTCTCTCTGAACAAACTACGCACAAGCACATCCTCCCTATCTATAGGTTTTCTTACAGAGATAAGCGTATCAATCAAACTACTTACTTCAGGATGAAGATGTTACTAAGAGAAACATGGCAAGAACAAGCAGAGAGTGAAAAAGAGTGGGTGGATAGAATTAGAAAGAGAAGTGACGTGAGTTATTAATTGGAATTGAGTGCGCAAACTGATTCGAATACGAAAAGATTAATAATCAATGTATTGGTTTTTAATTACTATGTACGGTTTTTTAACTGTGTTGTAATGATTTTAATCTATGAATAAAAGTTTTTAATTTAGTTAACGTTTTTATTAATTTCGTACGTTTACGTTTACGTTTACGTTTACGTAAATATTTATTTTTTTAGTTTATGAATAAAAGTATTTAAATAAAAAATGGGTGAGTGAGGTGAGTTTTATTGGTAAGGTGAGTTCTTGTTACGGTTGAAAGGTGAGTTGTAAGGTGAGTTTTATTTGGAGAGAGAAAGCTGATGTGGCGCTGACGTGTCAGGTGGGTTTACCACCACCACTCCATCCAGCCTTATAAAAGAAATTACTTTAACCATCATATTAGACCTAAAACGTTTTACTTTCATAAATCGATTCACTTACTGTGTGGACTGAATTATGAGCGTGGTTGCTGGTATTTTTCACCAAGTGTATAGAAGAAAAGTGTATAGAACAAGTGCGTACTTTACTTGACCTAAATTCAAGAGTGTATTTTTGACTTTTTGTTGTGTAATTTGTCAACT
>BQNB010052125.1:0-15946 GCA_026074375.1 Tanacetum coccineum
TGTAAACCATAGAGAGCTTTCACTACTTTGTAGACCTTCTTAGGATATTTAGGATCTATAAAACCTGGTGGTTGAGACATATAGACCTCCTCATCAATTTTTCCATAAAGGAAAGCACTTTTCACATCCATTTGATAGACTATGAAGCCCATGTAAGAGGCAAAGGCTAAAAAGATCCTAATGGCTTCAATCCTTCCCTTCCTATTGCCTATGTCCCTGAGCAACTAACCTTACTTTATTTCTGACAACAACTCCTCTCTTATCCTTTTTATTTCTATAAACCCATTTTGTTCCAATAGCCTTCTTCCCATAAGGCAAATCTATAAGAATCTAAACTTTTTGAATCTTAAACTGCAGCAATTCTTCTTACATAGCATCAACCCAACTTTCATCTTCAAGTGCTTATGAAATCTTCTTAGGTTCATTTTGAGACATGAAACAAGCAAATAAACAATGCTGGAAGTCCTTATGATTATTTCTCCTTTTCTTTTGAACATAGCTAACAAAAGCATGGGCTCCAGAACTTTTATTCACTTTACTTCTTGTTTGAACTACTGAGTTTGGATCTCCAAGAATAAGAGCTGAAGGATGAAAAGAGTTAACCTTGATGTGGGAATAAGACTAACATTCACAACAGTTTCCAAATTTGTAAAATCAGCCACTGCACCCTCATCATCATAAGATGAATTAGTAAAAATACCATCAGTAGGATTTTGATAAATGTCCTCAAGTACAGGTATTTCTGAATCATCTTGTTTAGGATTGGTTGGATCAGAGAGAGATAGTCCATCATAAGGACTGGCAGTACTAACTGGTGTGCTAACATTATTAACTATGTTAGTACTGCTAGCTTTAGCTGGTGTGCTAACGGTATTAACTATGTTAGAACTGCTAGCCTTTTTTTTTTTTTTTTGAACGGCGAATTAGAACTGCTAGCCTTAGCAGCTCCTGCTTGTATAAGCAAATTCTCAGTTTCTTGTGCAAACTCCTTCCTGAGAGCTTCAGCTGCATTATTAGCATCCTTTTCTTGCCTCTTAAGTCTTTCAAGTTCATCCAAAAAGACTTGATCTTCCTGATCTACTGGCTTTTCATCTGTCTTTAAATCAGAATGTTTATGAGGTGTTGCATCTGCATCCTCTGCTCTTGATCTCTTGATTGTTGAAGAATAAGAATACCATATTGGTAGTACAAAGCAGTCTTGAGCAGATTCATCTTCTTTTTCAGAATCTCCTACATCAATAATGTCTTTTGTACCTGCATTGGGATTAGCTTCTTGGGGACCTGCATGTTTGTTAGCTTGATTCTCTGATCTTACAGGTTGATAATTCATAGAATCAGTTAAATAATCAAGATCAAAAAGCCAAGTTGGTCCTTTCCCTGCAACATTTGGTTTATTCTCTAAAAAGGTGATGTGCAGGTTTTCTTCAACTCTCTTGGTTTCTAAATTGTATACCCTAAAAGCCTTGCTTTGTAGAGAATACCCAACTAAAAACCCTTCATCTGATTTCCCAGCAAACTTGCCCAGGTGGTCAATGGTATTCAAGATGGTCACATGGCACCCAAAAGGTCTTATATAACTTATAATTGGTATTTTACCAGTTATAAGTTCATAAGGTGTCTTATTATGAGGCTTGGTCACTAATACCCTATTTAGAACATAACAAGCATTACTAACTGCTTTAGCCCAAAAAGTGTTAGGTAAAAATGAATCTGCAAGCATAGTCCTAGCAGCCTCAATAAGGGTCCTGTTCTTTCTTTCAGCAACTCTATTTTGTTGTGGAGTTCTGGCATTACTATATTCCCAACCTCCATTTTGTTGTGGAGTTTCGGCATTACTGTAACTACCCTCCTGGATCCCTTTTTGACCCACAGAATTCAAATAAAATTCCCTG
Source organism: Tanacetum coccineum (assembly GCA_026074375.1). NCBI lineage: Eukaryota > Viridiplantae > Streptophyta > Magnoliopsida > Asterales > Asteraceae > Tanacetum > Tanacetum coccineum. The sequence continues at coordinate 1,893 of BQNB010052125.1, forward strand.
TTCTTGAATACTGTACCATTATCACATCTATAGTTTATATAAACTTTTTGCCTTAAATTGGTTCTCTATTTGTCTTATAACTGTCCTTAAGGATTCCACTAGTTTTCATCCTTAGTTCTTAAGCAAGATCACCCAACTAAACCTGCCTAAAATCATCAGTGATAACCAGCACAAAAGTTCCTTATTAGTTTAAAAGCTCCTACAGAATTAGGTCCAAAACAATATCCATATGAAGAAGCTGTAAGGATGACTATATAGAGCACACCGATTTGGCCTTTACAGGAGGCCTTCTGTTTCTGCTTTCCCTTTACTGAACAAGCAACACCATAGTGTGGTCATTCTTTGAAAATCTTTGAAGGTAAACCTCTTACAAGGTTTCCCTTCACAAAATTTTTTTCAAGTTTTTTAAAGTTAACAAGACCATACCCCTATGTCCATTTGTTTAGATTCCATCAATTTAGATTGTCTTCTTTTGATCAATAAACAAGCTAAACCTCCTTAAGGAACAATGTTCCTCTAAATTAAACTGTACATATTTGTTTTGTCAAAGGTTTCTAAAGTCAGACTTTATTTTGCATCAGGTAACCTTAAATTCAGAACAAAACAAGACATTCAGAGTCCAGTGAAAAGAACTTTTTTCTACCTTGTCACATATACTGTGACACAGAAAAGAGATTGTCAATGCTGAAGTTCTTTCACAAAGTCACACATCCTCAAAATCCTAAAACTTTCCTGTTTTTATTTACCTTTACCTAGTTCTGTAACCTTTACTTTCCTCCAACTCTAGCATTCAGGGTCTACCATTAAGTCTTGATATTCACTCGCAAGGTAGGCCTTGTTTCCAGTCATGTGGGGGTCCTAACATCCATGTATCTAACTATCTCCTTTGTTTCTGTAAAGTTATTATGTGGAAATTCCTGCACATCAAAGAAAAGAGATTAGTTTCTCTCTTGGAAACCCAACCTGTTTGGGCTTGAGTCTGCCTAGTGGATCTTTGAAAGTGAAACAAATATCCTAAGGACTTGAATCCACCAATTCATGTATTTGGAGACGTTGTGTGCCAGTGGTGTCTTTTTGTCTCATAATTAACAACCTGCTGAGGGCTTAACCAGCAGTTTTCCCTTTTCCCGCCAACATACACTAACCTGCATTTACCTCATCTCATTATTAACCATTTTGTCTTGTAAAAGTTGTCCTATAAGTGATGTTGTGTGGTTAAAAGTCTTAAAAGGTGAATGAGTTTTATAGAAAATAGATGCTCTTTAGGTCTAAACTTTATTCACATAGGCTTAACAGTATAACATTCATAGCAGCATTATTGGTACTCTACTTCTTTCTTTAGTTGGTACTATTTTCGCCTGTCTGTTAAAATTAATGCCTAGCAGTACTAAACATTGTAGTACCATAGCTAGCCAGCAAGTATTAACTTGGAATTTTTCCAGTTCTGTTACAGATACTTAGCTATAGGAACAAAATTTGAGTTCAATGATTTCCCTCTTTCTGCACATAGTTTCCCTAATTGCCTTATCTCCCCTTTGACTATAATTCCCTTTATCCTATCTTTTCTTTTAACTCAGCTTGTTTATATCCTATCCTTCTTTTTCCTCAATGGAAATCATAATCTCTGATAAGATTTACTCTAAGACATCCATATACAAAACATGCCTTTGCAGTCCAAACCATACCCCAACCCTTTCCTTGTAAATCTGTAGATTTCTTTACTATGTGTGAATTGATTCTTAACAGTTTGTCCCCTAGGTAATTTTTACATGCTGGTTAGCAAATACTAGGTTGTTTCCCATGTTCTTTAATTCTGTTGGTAGTGAACACATGCTCATTCTTCCTACTATCTGGTTCATCTCTCCCTCAATTAGACATGAGCAATCAGACCAAACCTTAGTTGACTTATCTCTACTATTTCGGGTTCATTCTCTGACAGTTTGGTTCAGGCATAGGTTCCTGTGTTTCAACACTACATATCTGATTCAAAAGTATCCAAAATCACTGGTTTTGGTTTTCAGATTTCAGTAGTTTTGTAGCTTATGTTTTGAACCATAGGTAAATTGTTGAGTAAATCTATTTTCTAAACATCAGTCTAGATGGATGTAATTCCCTGTCATGGGTGGGGGAACAACATGCATATCCCTCCATAGCTGTAACAAACCTATTCATACAAAGTTTGATCTTCACTCATACTCACTTTCCTTACTCATAAATAACACTTTGTAAAACTTCATTTTCATAACTTAAGATGCCATCATATCTGTGATCCCCATACCCAAGCCTAAATTTATCATTAGCACTCATTTGAGTATTTAGCAATTTACCAAGATTTTTAGAAGAGTTGTGCCATTTATCTTACTTTACTTTTAATCTTCTTTTATTTTTTTTGAGCTTTCCTGCCAATTATAGTATCTTATGGTAATTGGTTAGAACTATCTTTTTTATTTCCATCAAAGTCAATTTCACAAAACCGTAATCTTTTCTCTTCATACCAAAGTTGGAAAAAAAACCTTGTTGATTCGAAGCAACTAATTGTGCTTTAACTTTCTTTAGATCCTGAGTATTTGCCTTTAAATTCTAGAGGCTTGCATCACTAAGTTGTTCTCCCTACATTCTTGAGTCATCATACAGTTTTTTAAGTTTAACATAAGACTCTTAAACTCATTTGAACAGGAATTACCTCTGTGTCTAAGCCTGAGCTGGTCATCTGCCCTCAAAGCATAATAATCTTCTTCTTCTTCTGAGTGACCTGGTCCAACTCTACACCTCTCCATCAATAGTCACCAATGATCTTTCTCGAGTTCCACCTCCCTTCTGCTTACCAGACTTCTCTCCCAGCCTTATTGCCATAGTCTTCCAAGCATCCTCCTCACCATTATCTTATTTCCCTTGGTTCTAACACACTCTGTTCAAAAGCCCTTTCTGTGACAATGTAACACTAATCGACCTTTGGTTCTTTATCCAAAGCAACTGGTTCATTTGCATCCAAATTGTAGTCTTTCTACCTCTCTCTTTTTAGTTCAGAACTTTTCATTCTTATTGAAATCATGGCCACCTGCCATTTCAAGTCTATTTCTTCTAAGTCAAATTCATCTAGTTGTTTATTTTTTTTTTATTCCAAGTCCTCATGATCCAATTGAGGGCAACTGGATTGATTTTCAAGTAAGGAGTATGATGAAGTTTGTTCATACTGTGACAGTTATTGACCAGAATATTAGAAACACATACGTGGTACTAACAATCAATAGTACTCTGGTGTTCTTAGAGACAAATGCGCACATTTTTGCGTGCTAGAGGATGACTTGCAGTAGAGAGCCTTTTACATCAATTTCCTTAAAGACTCTAACTGATAATTTATACATAGAATCATCAAAGCTGAGACTGTCCACGCCGGCTGGTTCCTCATAGATTAAGGAAACTTGAGACCAGGCAGAAGGTAGAGATCTAAGGAATTTCTGATTTGCATCCTCAGTGGATACACCTGCCCCATGAATCTCTAATTGACTCAGAAGACTTTGAAATCTGTCATAACCTTTATGTAGTCCTTCTGAGTTTGATACAGAGAATTTTTTATTGTTTTTCTCCTTCAAACTTTGCTTTTTAAGATAGTACTTCTGCTCTTCTTCTTCTTTTATTCGTCATTTCTCTACCATAATCTAATTTGATGGCATCCCATCAACTCTTTTGTCATCAGTTCCATTTTATGAAATTTCAGCAAGATGAACTTCTTTAAATGGCCATAGAGCTAAAGTGGTCCCCTTAGCTTTTCTTTCTCTTTCTCTCTCTGGCTTAAGATTTGGAGCTCTATACCCAGTTCTTGGAGGCAAAACTTGATTTTGACCTTGTTATCTGTTTGCGGTGACTTTGATACAGTCCATTTCCCATTTTGTATAACTTTCTCCAGATTGAGATAGTCTGTATGGGCCAATAAATGTTTCCATTTTTCATTGGCCCATATATTGTATTCTCTCTCTATTGAGAATGAGGAAGTTTGATGGTTGAAAACCGTATGAGGAGTTTGTTATGTGTGTTTGGATGATGTGGTGGTGGTGTTTTGGTGGTGGTGGAATGCATCTTGTGATCCAGACATGATTATTTGTTCAAAAAGAATTTCTATAAACTTGGTTTTTTTGTTCTTCTTACTCAGAGTTTCTCACAGGCTCTGATACCACTTGTGAGTCCTAAACTGAACAGATCTTTGCTGCTAAGGGTGATAGCCAACTTTTATAAATACAGATTGACTATATAGAAACACTGACTAATGAAATACTAGTTTTATATCGGAATCTACACACTAGTAATTAAGAAGAACAATGATCATATACATAAACTTTGATTTCTATTAACCTGTTATCTATGATTTACAGATTACTAACTATGAGATAAATTGTATGAGATGTACATTTTTGATACTGTCATGATGTCTTAACTATGCCCGTTGAGGGGTTCCTTTTATAGACCTCTATGGATAAACCCTACCGGCTTACAAAACGCGTAAAAGATTAATACATCTCTTTTCCTCTCATAATATCTCTTACATAATCCTTAAAAACGGAACTAACAATTTTATACTAACAGTACTAACTATCTGAGCAGTACTTAACACTTTGTACTGTCAGTACTAACTATTACTATCGATACAAAGTATTAAATCTACTTAAGTACAAAGTCCAGAATGGATAAATACCCAACATAGGCATAAACGGTCATAAAAAAGATCCGTGCGGTACTCCATCCCCACGACTCATCACAGATAAGTTAAAATTCCCAGTCTAAAGAGGGACGGTGACGTTACGAAGCAACAGAGTCATCCCGATAGAATGTGCATATCCAAGTGGATCTCCGGCACCTACACACAAACAACCCCGTGAACCAGTACAAAAGCGTTGGAGGAAAGATACAAGTGTCATATCAGCCTGAGGTAACACTGAGCAAACAATACCATAGGATCTACCCCAAACAGAAAAAGAACGCAAAGAACAATACGCTTTGCCAGTAACAAAATCTGGATCGTTTTTTGCCATGGAAAGCCATCCGACATGACGGGAGTCCCGCCGGCACATAGCGATCACACACGCCTATCATGTCCGAGAAGATGCCTAACCTAATCCAGACAAAAAAAAAAGGGGACAAGCGCGAAATAAATAAAGCAAATCCAGGTAGGAAGTGACAAATTTGGTAGATCTTCGGAATCATAAAGAAGTACTTAATCAATCTCAGCTGCCGGCTATCTTAACCCTTCATGGTCAAGAAACAAGATGGGACGGCAATGTGTGTGGATTTAAAGAGGTCTAAACAAAGCATGATCTTAAAGGATGGTTATCCCCTCCGGAGATAGATTGGAAAGTAGAGTCCCCTCTCTGCGGATAACCCTTACAAGTGCTTCCTAGACGCATACAAGAGGGTACCCTACCCAAATCAAAATGGGCCAGAGGTTCTGGTATATCAAGAAAAAACATCATTACATCACAAGCTCAAGGAATATTCTGTTTCTCAAAGATAGCTTTTCGGCCTAAAGAATGCCGGGGACTACCTAATCAACGACTGTCTTGTTTAGTTTTTTTAGAAAGAACTGCTTAGCCTAGTAGAACCAGGGAATTCCACAAGTAGATCGGACAGCAACCATGTGAATATATTCGACCAACTTGGTCCGTAACAAAGCCACACGGAAGAGAGAAATTATCTGACACTAGCAGAATACAATTCAAAACTCTCCTGGCAAATCTACCTGAAGCTACAATCCAAAAACAATGCACCTTTGGAATGCAGGAGGGGATGTTCTTGGGCTACAAAGTAAACGTTGACGGGCTGAAAGTATGTCCAGATAAAGCAGACGCGGTCCTTAGCTTGCTGTCTCCGGGATGCCTTAAAGATGTACAAAAGCAGAACTGGAAAACACAAGTTTAAACCATTTCTGTCCAAACATCACTGAAAAAATCACTCTGCCTTTCTTCAAAACCCATAAGAAGGCACAAAAGAAGAGCGATTTCCAATGGACTCAGGAAAGCCAAAGTAGCTCAAACAGATAAAAATCCTCATCGCCAATCTCCCAATGCTGACCCCGCCACCGAAGGAAAAAGGAGCTAATCATGTACTTAGCCACGGCCAAGGAAGCTATCAGTAAAGTCTTAAACGACTCGAAAGGGAGGGCAAGCAAATGCCAGTGTACTTTGTGAGCCGTGCCCTACAAGGGCCGGAGATCAACTACACCCCCATGGAGAAACTGGTGTTAGCCTTGCTCAGCGCAAGCAAGCGGCTGAAAAGATACTTCCAAGCACACACAATTGTTGTAATCACAAATCAAACCCGATCAAGCAAAAAACTCGCTACGTCAAAACTCAGAAATTAACCGGAAGGAATGCTAAATGTGGAAATTTGAGCTCGAATGATATGACACCAATTACACAGGCCGAAGGATATCGATCACAGGGACATAATATAGGCGATTTCTATTCATGGAACGTCCGGCAGGAAGAAATCCCGGATGAACACATGGCAAACCAGAAAAACTACTACCGCTGAACCTTAGTACTTTGTTCACCAGATGGGTCATACCTGTATAACTGGTTTCTAGGAGGCCCGGCTGACTACTTAAACAAACCCGGAAAGGGTTAATTCATCATCTATCATGCTAGTTTAAGTGATGCCACCAACAACGAAGCTGAGTATAGAAGCATTAATAAGCCGGTCACTGATCAGCAGAACAAATGGGTGGTAAAAAACCCTCAAGCACACCGTAGACCTCAACGCTTTGGAACCAACAAGGTCAATGGCTCTTACGTTGCAAAGGAGTCAGGTATGGTTCAGTACTTGGAAAAGGTAAAAACACTCACAAGTAACTTCAAAGAATTTTCCATCAAGCAAGTACCGTGGAGCGAGAACAAGAAGGCGGACGCCCTAAGAAAGATTGCATCTACAAGCTTCGCACATCTTAGCAAGCAAGTACTTATGGAGGAACTAAATGAAAAATCTATAAATGAGAAGGAAGTCCTCCGCTATTGTGGGGAGGAAGACCACATCATGGATGACCACCTATATGCGAGTTACCCTCACCAAAGGAATATTCTTCCGAAAGACAAAAAATAACGCAATGGCGGTACATCGCTAGGCTATCCAAGTATGTCGTGATCAATGGAACTTTATTTACATAGAAAACTTGCTTGGGACCATGGCTCCGTGTGTCGACCTCTTCAAGCAAACTCACGTTTCTTCTATAGCAAGACACGAAGATCCGCTAGCATGTACCTCACGGATTCCTCTAGAGCTCCGTGGTTCCCTACAGGTTATCCCAGACAGACAATTCAACTGGCCAACAATGCCCACACAGAAGCGCGAAACTACATAAGGGAATGCAATGACTGCCAAGTCCATCGCCTCATTCCAGAGAAATTTGCACAAACCTTAACCCACCCCCATCACGTCTCCTCCCGTAAGTCCATCTCTAACAAATGACGGGAATTGACATACAAGCCAGGCAACCCATTCCACGTCCCGAAGGTCCGGCAAACGCTCAAGTTCTTGATTTAGCCACTGACTACTTTACACCAAAATGATTGAGCACAGCCCGTCGCGCACTACACAGGGTAACTCAAGCTTCAGAAATTCTCATTGACAACATTCAGTCTCCCAGATTCGGACTACGCAGGGGAGATTTGTCAATCGTATGAATGCAAAACAATTCCGTGACAACACCCATTCAAAGACTAGGTGTGAAAAACTAGGTACTCCATCCGCCCGTGGTTTTGGCCTCCGTGAAGCATCCACAAAACAAAATGCTTGGGTCCGATAAACCAGCAAACAGAATTTGAGAGAACGGAATCAAAGCTCGACTCGGATGAAAGAACAAGATTGGATAGGAGAACTCCTTCTCACATGTCCTAACGGGCCAAACAACACACCATGATCAAATCAAGCAAATTGAAGAGACACCGTTTTCACTAACATACGGCACGGAAGCAGTCTACCACAGCGGTCTAATAGGCATACCAACTCACTCCAGACGGGGGAAGTAGACTTACTTAAAGAATGACGAAGGGGCCTTTAGGATATATACTGAGGACCTCACAAACAGGAAAAAAAGAGAGCACCAAAGCAATACAAAGGCGCGATAAATTAGCAAAGAGCTTAAAATGGAACAATACTACAACTCTAAAGTCCAGCACAAGCTTCAAACCAGGGGACATGGTCTACCGAGCAACATTGATGCATCATAGCCCACGCCAAAGACGCAGGTAAACTTGGAGCTAAAATGGGAAGGAACCGTAAGACAGTCATACGAAATCATTTAGAAAAGGGGAGCATACAAGCTCAACACAGACCACCAAGGAAATGCAAAACTCTTCCCGCGTGAGAACATTTGTAATCTTAAAAAATGTTATATACATGAAGTGTAAAGCACATGCCTGGCACGTATGATGCCTCCGATAATAGGCAATATTTTTCCAATTCTTCTTTCTTTTGTAATGCCTTCTTTTGAATCTTAAGAAAAAAAGTGGGATTAGCTACCCTCACTATAGTTTTAGTTCCTACTAAATTATTTTTTCCCTCGCTTTGCAAAAGTTATGTCATCATTGTTAAGACGCGCACACAAAGACCACACGCTCTACCAAATAGATTAACCCGTATAATAACAAAGTTGAGCAACCTCAAAATTAGTTCAATGTGTGTAAGTAGATATTTAGCAAACCCTACACCAGAGAATAAACCACAAATATTCTATGACTATCTTACTCCCTCGACCGTACAACAGTAAAAAGAAGCAACATCATAACATTTTGCGAAAAACAATATCCGTGTTATGGGGCGACTCACCAGCATCTGCCCAAACTCTACTGCAAACATGAGCAAGCCTAGAAACTGCAACAAAAATCCAACTATACGGGTCTCCGCGGTATAAAAAAGAAAACAACGTATTCACACATTTACTATCACAAGGCCCAGCAAATAGAAATAGCCACACACGACCTCGACATACAAAAAGAGCATAAAGTAACAAGTCGCCAAGCGTGGGGACACCAACGACGCTCATCCCAGGGGCCTCAATTCCGTGTCTTCTTCATCATAATCCTCATGAACAGAGGGCGGCCGTTGCAAAAGTCACTGCAGCTCTCCACCCACCCCAAGTCTGGAAAGACAGAGGACGAGAACTATTCTCCTCATCATTGTGCGAAGAGCTCGCATTCTATCTCTTTTGCCCCTCTTCTTAAAGTCCACTGGTCATAACATTCATTCAAGCTCGAAGACCAAGGGAAGTCTCACCGACAGCTACAGATTATCACCAGCATGATGATAGAAAGGACGCGCTCAAATGCATCGAACTGTTAAGTAAGCAGCTTCCGGAAGGCCAGCATGGGGTCCGTCCAGTAGGAAGCAATCTAGGACCTCATCCATCCCAGCATCCTTCTTGGACTTTAACAAATCACAAAGTGGAATCTCTAACTCGTCTTCATAGGGCCTTAAACCTTGCCGATTGATAATAGCGTGCTTTGGCAACCATCCCCGGTTGTCAGGCATCAACAACGGAAAAATATCTCCCTTTTGGCCTACCCCCAATGCCACATAACCGGTTGCCACTCAAGACCTTCTCGCATGGCCAAAGTCAAAACACAGGACCAAGGCGTGACCCAGAAATGCTCTCTCTGGTCTTCCGGAGATATTTTAAACATTGGAGGAGTAGCAAGGTGCATCCCATAATCAGAAAGTCCTACCTTTTTTCCTGGCAAAGTAGTCAAGTTAGACGGGATAAATCTCTCCTTCCAGACGACATGGTGAGACATCCATTACGCGCCTCAAGCTCGGTCCACACGTTGATATCAGCTCCCGGGCCTGCAACTATATTAACTTGCTCTTCCATCACTGAATCCGCTATTTTTTTTTCCTTAAAATCCTGAAAACCGGCACGCAGAGAAGAAACCTACAAAAACAAGCAAACCTGTAAAAAAAAACACTACAAAACAAGCACTACAATGCCGGAAGTAAAACTACGAACATACTCTCAGGCGGATCTTACATCTCGCTCCGACACGCTAAGGAAGGTAATCTGTCGCCCAGGACCATCTGGCACATGCCTACCTTAGCACATCCAGGGTGGACCCGAGACAGGCACACGAGAGTCAAGCAAAGAGATGTCTGATCCTATCTATGTGACAGTAACCTTGAGCACCCCGACACACATTTCCCCGTCAAGAGCAGCACTTCTCATATCCCGACAATGAAGAAACTTGATCATGGAGGCGGATAACCTCCGCGGCTTCCGCCTCCTTCTCCTCTGCCAGTTTCGCAGAACTCAACCTGAGAATCTCTAAATCTTTCTCCTCCAGCAACCTACCACGTGCAACATATTTAGCTCTGAGCTTTTCCTTAAGCTCCAGTTCATGCTCCGCACGGGACCTCACCTCCGCCCCAAGACACACTTGCCGTGACTGCCCCTTTCACTATCTCTACAACTCCGTATACCTGATCGTCACAAGTCCATGTACGCAGAGCAGAGAAAGAAGGCGGGGGGAGCATACAGATCTTCGTCCCACTAAAGACGTGCGGCAAGGCAAAAAACCATCATCCAACAAACGAATCATTGGGAATGTTTCCACCCTATCGGACACATAACCAACGCTCTCGCCTCAGAAGTATCCAAGAGACGCGTCCATAAAAAGAGTCCATCAGACCCTTCTTCTCGATATACCTCTGGCTGGGTAAGGACCCGTTTACCAAGTCCCAGGATTAACAACCCCGTGCAACAAACAGTAGTCACAACAGCCTTGGTGAAAGTCGTAGCGGCGGCAGTAGTGTCTACCCGAAAATAACCCAAAGTACTATGAGCTACATTTATTTCTATTTTGTTATAATGAATCAACTTTTTCCGTTACTTGAAAAACCGTTATTGATAACGGAGAACTAATACTTTGACTCCATCAAATACAGAGTCGAAATAAAAATGTAAGCGCACACAAAAAGGCTCGACTAATTTCATAATAATAAACATATAATCAACCATAAATTTATCCAACATAAGTTGCCAATTCTTTTTTTTATCATTCTCTCTAAATTTACCGCACAAATAAGAAAAAATAACGCAACTCATAAAAGTACAAATTGAAAATACTCGTATAAACAATATATGAATCTTCAAGTTTTCTTAAACTTCGTATTAGGAGGAGAAGCATTCCGGTTCGGTTTGGTTCCTTTTTGTATAAAAAACCGAAAACCGAACCGAAAAAATTTCGGTTTTTTGAGTTTTAGAAACCATCGGTTTCGTTCCACCGTGTCGTTTGCGTTTTTTTCGCTTTTCGCGGTTATGGTTTTTTTTGACTTTTTCGCGTTACTATACGATTTTTCGAGCTGCATTTACAAAGTCGATTTGGGAATACTAACCTAAACCAACACCTAAAAAGCGTTAAATTCTTAAAGAAACAATCCAAATAATAAGAAACCAAAAACACAACAATGACAATTAGAAACAAATGACCATATATAATCCTAAAAAAATATTTTTTTGTTATAAAGCAAACACAATAAGAACGATAAAAACATAATAAACACAAAAAAATCTCTCTAGTCATCAAAACCATATTATGTTCATTAATTTCGGCATATTCAAGAAGCTATTCAAAACAATAGTAGTTCAATCCAACTACCCTATATGCCATATAGTTAATCTAGCGGAGCATATTCATCGTCCCTTAGCTTTGATCAAAACTTATTTTTGTTCCCCTGTTTATAAAGATCGGTTCGGTTTATATTGGTTTTTATTAATGCTAAAACCGAACTAGACCCAAAAACCTTTCGGTCTTTTCAAAATCAGAAAACCGAACCGAGCGGCTCTCTCATCTTTTTTTTTTAGAATGCACCAAAACAGTGCTTTAAATCGGTCGTTGCTTAACGACCGTTAATTTTTTTTTTTTACAAAAACATATTTTCTAACACGTCCAACCGAAAACACCGGCCACCAAACATCCCGCAGCAGAGCGCGGGTGACCTAACTTGTTCGTAAACAATATATGGAATCTTCAGTTTCTTACTTCGTATACACCTCAGACACAAATTAATATATGGAATTGTTATCTTTTCATCATTAGTATTTAAACTACTTTGGAATATTTGATGACGTATACCAAGCCTCTGGGCTTGTGTCACACTGATACTTGGGCTTCTGGGCCCAACTTAGCAGTCATTGGCCGAAACTAAACCCAATCCTGCACTGGTAACGGCCCGGACACAGCAAAACGGACGCGGACCTAATTATAGGCTACTTCCGTCCGCGGAAAACACACGCATCCGTACACACGATTACTGCGGAACCTTACCCGACAAGGGACCCACTCCGACCATTAACGAAACAAACGAAATATTAGGAAACTCTAATATTTCACTCGCTTATAAAAGGGACCCTATAACACAATGAACAGTATGATTTTTCTCAACCTACATACACACATTTTCTCTCTCTACATGTTTACTTACTCTCACACCGGAGTCTAATCGTAGGGTCCATCCCCATGGTAAGGCTAACGGTTTTCATTTAATTGTGCAGGAAATCATCTCACCTCTCTTGCTCTAGTACAAGATCTAATCCCCAAATCATTCTAAGGCCCGGCCCAACGAAAGATTTTAGCCATATTCTAAGCCCGACACTTATTTTGTACTAACAATATCATTTTCACATAATACACATAACCCATTCTCTTCGATCTTTATATCCACTCCTATTAAAGAAAAGGTCGACACTACTGTATTAGGATTATATAGTTTCCTGTCTGAGGTAAGAACACATTTTTTTGTTTAAATGACTTCATTCTGAGTTAAACTTGGTAAGCATTAGAGATTTAAGAAAACGTTAATATCAACTAACATACAAAATAGTACTAGTAATAAACACGTATCAAGATAATACAAGTTGGAAAAATTCTAAGAGGGCGGGGTTTTTTCTCCCGCCAACCATACCGGAGCCCGTGCCGTACACCCTCGGCTAGTAAATGACAGCTCACGCCGTGGATTCATGACATCATTTTTGTGGTGCTAACCATGAAGGGGTTTTTTATGCCATGTAAAAGCCTAATGCCATGAGAAAAAAATGTTGAGGTGACATCACTTTTCTTACGGCTTAAAGTCATGGCACGAGACTACACCTAACGCTCTAATAATTAAGGGTGCGTTTGGTTTAAGGGGGTAGGGTTATGATTTGGGGATGATGCCCAAAAGTTGTTGTTTGGTTAGTGTATGTGGGCTCTAAAAATAGAAATGGTTATCATATTTTTGCTATGTGCTAAACTAGGGGTGACAATTTCTGACCCGACACGAAACTCGACTTGAAACCGACACGAAAATTAACAGGTTCGGGCTGAGTCTAAATAGATTTCGGGTCGGTTTGGGTCAACTCATCTAACCCGTTTATTAAACAGGTCAGGTTTGGGTTGAAAATAAATTAATCGGGTCGACCCGCCAACCCGTTTAAGATTTTTTTTAAATAAAAAACTATATATATTCTATTATACGGTTAAATGGGTTAAACGTGTCGACCTACATACCTATTTATCATGTTTAACCCGTGTAATGTGTCTTTGTATATAAAACGGGTTAAATGGGTCAACCCGCAACCCGTGTAACCTATTTAACCCGCCAGCCCAAGTATATATACATGTTAAATGGGTCAGGTTCGGGTTGTGTTTAAACAGGTTTGGGTTAACATAGCTGACCCGATTATTTAAATGGGTCAGGTCCGGCTTGGGGTTTTCTAACCCGCCAACCTGTTAACCCGAACCTATCAACCCAACCCGACCCGAATTGTCACCCATAGTTGGGTTTAGCTGGTAAACCCAACCAACTTGCCTCCTTTTTATTATATTTCTATTTTAAGTAGGCCCAACTTTTACATCCTCATAATAACAATTTCAAATTTATATATAAATTATATTCATTCATAATATAAATAATACATTATTTTATTATAACCAACTGAGGTAGCTCAGTTGGCCACTAAGAGTGTCTTTGGGGAGGTTGTTACCACATGCGAGAGGTCTCCGGTTCGAGTCTCTTCGTGGGGGTTTTCCTTCAAG
>BQNB010052125.1:20825-40639 GCA_026074375.1 Tanacetum coccineum
AAAACCAAAGTGCACTATCGAGTCTAGAGCCATAAAAGAGATCATCCATAAATATCATTAGGACACTTATCCAAAATATGCTTGCTAATTCACACAATGTGAAAACAAGAAATATATCAAGAGTCCTACGCATTATCGTTGTGATTTTTGCTAGAACATCAAAGTGATACCTAAAAAGTATTCACAATGACGATGGAAATCCTTCCAGAGCCAACATAAAACAAGCTTTGCGGTAGGTGACTTGGGAGATCCTACACGGATCAAACTTGTGATACTGGATATCGATTCGGTCCAGCTTATGAATTGACAGATAAATTCTAAAAAAGATAAAACTGTTGGTGTGTTATAAAAACCGTTTGCATCTTAACACACCGAATGATTTTCTAAATAAATTTTCAATCTTATGTCCATGGGAAGCCTCACAAGGGTATCTAGACATAGGAAAGCTAAACACAAATTGACGACTTAATCGGGAAGATAGTAACTTACCGGTTCACTCTTACCGTGTTGTCTGCTTTGAGACACTCCAGTAATAAGAACGGCTAGTGCAGCTGCGAAACCCTGTCAAGGAGATTCTTTAGAATTCTACCTGATCACAGGCAGTATTTATATTGATTAACGGGGAACCGTGGTTATTACAACCATATTCGACGAAGTGACAAAGCCGCTTTTGTCCATACATGTTGATTATCACTAACCTTTTCATGCAGGTAATCCCGATGGCCGCAACTATTAGATTAAGACAAGTCAAGATTCAAAGCCACATGCTTATACTTGACCGACAAAAGTAAAGACATCATGAAAGCTCAAGTACATGTTTCAAGACTTCCGCTACTGATACCGAACGTCTTTCTTGAAGTGACAAAGAAGCTTCCGTCACTCTGATACCGAACGTCAAAGAATTTCAAAGAAGTTTCCGTCACTCTGATACCGAACGTCTTTCTTGAAGTGACAAAGTGTTATAGTTAAACAATTTCAAGAAAGATGTCTTATTCAAGCTTTCAAGACCAAGAAACAACAACAGTATGAGCATGTCGGTCCAAATGTCACAAGTGCACAAGACGGCGACAAGATCACAAGATGATGATAAGAGATTATGCTTGGTTGATGATCTCAAAGAAGTTCAAGTTCACATACAAGTCAAGCCTATCAAAACAAGCTCAAGCCTAAAGTCAAAGATCACTATGCCATATTCATAAGATGAAGTCAAGAAAACAAATCTGCGAGCACAAGACTGAAGACAAAGCATAGTATGCTAGGTTTAAGTTGTTGTAAAATGGAGTGACCTCCCTTAGGGGGAGATTGTTAGGAATACAAAAAGTATCGGTCACTTCCATTATATCGTTAGATGGCTCGTAAAGTAATATTTGGAAACTAGATAGGCTAGCTTAGGAAAAGCCCATGGAAAGCCCATGGACAAAGCCCATATGGCCGGCCTATGTACAAGTATATAAACCCTTTTCATGCTATGAAAAGGGTGTTGGTTGTTCATTTGTTTCACATAGTAATCTAATATTTCTTTTCTTTCTCTCACTAAGTGTTCATCTAACCACCTCTATTTCTCTCTCTAAAACTTAGATCAAATCCATACCTTGTGTGTGTTAAGATATCCTTCAGGATTGCTTGCAAGTTTGCTTCAATCCTTAAAGACTCATTGTCTAAGATATGTT
This sequence comes from Tanacetum coccineum, assembly GCA_026074375.1. Taxonomy (NCBI): domain Eukaryota; kingdom Viridiplantae; phylum Streptophyta; class Magnoliopsida; order Asterales; family Asteraceae; genus Tanacetum; species Tanacetum coccineum. The sequence goes on from BQNB010052125.1 coordinate 22,496, forward strand.
GCTGAGAAACTGAATAATGATTTGATAGGACGTTTTTCACATGAAGCAAGACGTCTCATGGTTCAAGAAGCGAGGCAAACACAGGTAGACTGTGGTGGCAGCCATGGACGGTGTGTCGTGTGGTTCCCACATCAGTGGATCTGAGCCTCATATGGTTTGACACGTTCCTTCCCGATCCATAGGTGTATCGTGATAAAACTCTTATCGTGTAATTTTGTACAGCGATGATGAATCTGATTATTTACAGGTTAGTCGCTTTTTATGTATGTTCTGTTTAGTGTTTTTTGTATTCTCTATTTTTCATGGTTATGGCTCACTTGCAGATTGAATATTTCTCATTACGTACGTGAGCCGTCGCGGTGTTAGAAGATTATGTGCGAATCGAATGTGAACGGAACACGGTCAACCCAGTGGAGTTCAAAACTGTGTGTTTTGTAGCATTTTTACAAATGGTCTGGTGAGTGATAATTGCTTGCAAGAAGAGTGCCACTTGTCTTTGGATACGACTGCTGTTATGGCACGATGTGCTGACATTAAAGGTATTGTTTTTTTACGTACCTTTTTTGTTACAATTCCGGATGTCTGTTGGTAACTTTTTTGGGCATTATGTTGTCTTAGATACGTCCCAGGACTACGTCCGTGGTATTGAGTCGCCATCCTCAAAACGTTCAGATCTTTGGCGTGATAAAAGAAGATGTGTGATAACATACTATTCACGCACAAAGGTTGTGAAAAGCAACACGGTAAGCCACGAAACGTAGGTGAAAACAGATTTTTGAAGTTCGCAATGTTAATTGTTAGTTTCTTGGAAATTCTTTATTTTAATCGCCTTTTTTTCATTCTCATTTGTCGCACACAGTATAAGGAAACTGCCGGGATTCTTCCTTCGATATTATAAGATGTGAAGATTCATCTTCACAGACTTTATCAAGGCCGCATAACCACACACCAGCTGGCAATAGCGATTCAACAGACATTTCCCTTTCACGAAACTCCCCAGCAAGAAAATTCAACTGATGGTAATGTGTATAACAACACATCTTCACAGCGGTATCCCTACACAACCAGTAAGTTGTTCTCTTATGATTTAGTGTTCTTACCTGTTTTAGACTTTCTATAGTTTCGCTTATTAGTGTGTATTTCTCATGTTTGGTATTTTTAATTCGCAGACAGTGGGCAACACTTATGAAACAGTCAAAGAACCTGCATGTTTTGCTGATGGAGGTGATAACAGCTTCTTCTAAACTTTGGTGTTAATTGTGAAGTTAAAATATAGTTTTTTTCTAAAGATTCTTTCCTTTTTTTTCAAATTTTGACAGTACGAGCTGCTTATGAGCCCACCCCTTTCAAATACGCAAAACACTTATTCCACTACAGATGCGCGCCGCCTCCTGAGAATGCGCATGCTGCAGTTGTTTCTTCTTTGATTTCTTTTATCTGCAATCTTTGTACCTTAAGAGAAATTTGGTTCAAATAATTGAAGACACCAAATAAGGTCTGCCTATTTGCCTTGCATTTCAACTCCTTTATGTGGATGTGATCGCTTTTTTCTCTTTTGTGTTATGTTGCTTTTTTTCAGCCTATATGCTGCTCTGCCCCGCTAATCGTCCCGCATCGGAGGGGGAACAGGAAAAGATGCGAGAATTGGCAAAATAAGACTCAAAACGACGCTCGCTAACCGTCCCGTAGCGGAGCGCGGGCAACCATACTCGTTTATTTATAATTCATAGGGATATTTGTATGTGTGATTATATTTTGAAGGGCATTTTTCGCCAATTAAGCCTTCGAGAAAGTAAAATTTAAATAGTTAATAAGAACATACAGGGAAGGTGTTAATAACAAGAATAAATTTATACTCTCTTCGTCTCAAAATAATTGTTCAGATTAATTTTTCAGAGTCAAAGTTTAACTTTGACCATAATTTTTTTTTATAAAATACTTGACCCAAAATTATATCAATGAAAAATACACTTCAAATCCAATTCATTCATATATTTTGCATCAAATTTTATATAACACACATAAAATTAGTTAATGTCAAAGTTGAATCAGTTTGACTATAAAAATTGAAAAATCTTATTTTAAGACGGATATAGTAATATTTTTATATGCTGCTATTTTTTTATCGACGATAAGTACAAAAAACTTATGTTCTGGTTCAAAAAATATAGTTCTACAGCTCACCTACAAAATTACTAGTAATAGACAAGGATATAAATGTCATACCTTGAAACGATTAAATATGTGTCTCCAAAATAATTCAAACATTTTATTTTGAATGTATGCATAGCTTATATTGTCATAATTAATAAATCAATTCACTTCTTACATCATATTTCTTTTGTTCATAATTAAAAAGAAAAATTCACAAACTTACTAAACCGCTTTTTTTATTATAAAAAGTAAATATTCACAAATTTATTAAACCACAGGTAAAAACTCTGAAATTCTTAATTGATGAGTTAGCTACAGTACAGGGAACAAATCATTGATTTTTATATCATATTCATTGATCTTTAGCATGATAACAACAATTGAACAAAAATAAAATCTACAAATGAAATATGTGAGAGCATTTACACACATCTAGCTATCATTTGAATTTAAAATTGTGTTTGTTCTAAGTATAGGATGATCTATATGCGACAATAACATGATTGTTATAAGATTATAGAAGTTCATTACACATATTTTTATTATATGTGACATGATATGAAAAGTAAAGTAACTCTCAATACTGTTTTTCACGAGTTATAAGTCTCAATACCGTATTCCACATGTATAGAGGAGGTTGAGATGTAGATTGTCATACCCCTATCTTTGGTAGAGAGAATGCTTTCAATTCTACCAAAGGTAGAAAAGGACATTCGATCCTCACTATGCACAAGTTTTAAATGGTTAATATAAAGAATCGTCAATTTCGTCAAAATATGTTTTCTTGAAAAAAATCAAGCATATAACTCGTTCTTTATGAGATCATTTTGACAGAGAATGTTTTATTTATATAGAAAATGAGGGATATATACAAAATAAATGAATCAGTGTTTAACCTTTAACATAAAAAGAATTATTTGCATCAGCTTTTATATTTATTGTACTTATAATATACTCTTTTTGTTTCAAAATTATTGTTCACCGACAAAAAGATAAAAAGATAGACAGTAATATTGAGACATATGGAGTAATATAACGGCAATAATTAGATAATAAATCGAAACAAATAAAGGAAGTTTCTCATAAGTCCATAGAAAGTTTATTCATAACTATAGTGAAACTCAAATAACTCTATTTCATTATATATTGCAATGAGAATATTAAGTAATAATCCATAGAAAGTTTATCTGTAACAATAGTTGAAACTCAAAAAACTTATTTCGTTATTATATGTTCCAAGGAGGATATTAAGTAATGTAATAGTTACGTATTACATTTTATTATTCCAAACCACTAGACTCACTAATTTGCTATATTGCTAATTGGTTTTTTTGGCTTTACCCTTACTCTCAACGACTTCAAACTTGGCATTTAAACTAGAGCATGTGGCAGCACAAGATTCATTCATCATGGTGTCTTCTTCCATTTTCTCGCGCGGACAACGACCTAGTCTGCAAGACTCCACATTCCTATAAAATCCCCCAACAACAAACTAATTAGCCTGTTTTAATGTAAAATGCAAATACATAAGATGAAAGTGTGTGATTTATATTACCTTTTGCAAATAGTGCAACGCTCGATGTTCTGGAGAACACGAGGTATTATCATGTTATCGAAGACAAGAGGTAAAGGAGCATACACAGAATCCTTGATCCGCATATTTTCTGTGATGAGAAAAAATAGTAAAGATTGATCATATATATATATATATATATATATATATATATATATATATATATATGGGACTTTCTTTTCAGCACCAATCTTAGTGCGAGAACTGACAGAACTACCAAAAACATACATGCACGCCTTTTAAAAATCAAAAAAATACATGAAAATCATCAATAATCGTAAGAATCAACCTATGTTCTTCAGTATCATCGTGAACTCTTCCTCTTCTTTCACAAAAACCTTACATACGACCGCAATATTGTCGTTGCACGCCTTATAAGAACATACATGGACACCTTCAAAGAAAAATTTTGTATTTCTAATTTCTTATCAGATTCTTTAGAACAACTATGTTTTTTTTTAAAACAATAAGTTTGTTGTCCTATGAACATATGTGCCAAAAATACAAAGTATAAAAGGCGTGCATGCATTTAATTGTGGTTACTGTTAGTTCTCGCACTAAATTATGTTGATAAGTAAAAGAAAGTAACCACTATAATATAATATATATAACAATATAAATATATAATAGAATATAAACAATATATATATAACATGTATTATAAATACATATATATAGTATACATATAAATATATACATATATAAATATATACATATATATACATAATATTATATAATATGGGCGTTCTTTTTCTTTTAGAACAAATCCTTAGTGCGAGTAACTGACAGAACCACCATAAACATACCTCACGCCTTTAAAAAATCAAGAAAAATACATGAAAAATCATCCAATAATCGTAAGAATCCACCTATGTTTTTCAGTATCATCATGACTATTCATCTTCTAATCAAAAAACCTAACACCGTTCGCAAGTATTGTTTACAAGCCTTATAAAGAACATACTTGCACACCTTCAAAGATAAATTTTGTATTTCAATTTCTTATCAAATTCTTAGAACAACTAAGTTTTTTATAAACATATATGTTGTTTTAGAAAAAATGTGCAAAAATACATTATTAAGGGCGTGCTGCGTGTTTTAGTGTGGTTCTGTCAGTTCTCGCACTAAAAATGGTTTCTGAAAAGAAAAAAGTCTCACTATATATAGCTAATATCGATATAGTATAAATATATAATATATATAAAGTATAAAAACATATATATGAATATAAGTGTATATTAGTAGTATATAATACTTTCCAAAAAATCAAGCCAAAAACCCAATGGAATTTAAATATGTTTATTATATCTTTTATTTAACAAGTATATTAAATATCACCTTAAAATAAATTTACGGGATGCTACAATTTCAGTGCAACATAACAAATAAAAATGACAACTCACATCAAATGAAATTAGTTTTATTTATTTTTAATTAAAGTCACGAAAATGAATTAAAAACAACCTCTCAAAACAGACACACTATGAAAAACCAACAACATGAAACATGAAGAAAAAAACATACCCCTCAAGCGTTTATTTGTGGATTTATTGATATCAGGACAAAAGAATCAAAGTCGAGATAGTTCTCGCCATCATTTCGTGCGTCCTCCATTACCTGCAACAAATTCCAGTAGAATGTCACTAGATTAAAAGCTTCTTATAAGATTTATCTATCAAAAAAGTTCAAATTGAGCATTTTATAAAGTAAGGCACCTCCAAACTGATATAGCTAATAATTGATAGTTGAAACCGGAGGATTGGGTTGTATAGGAATATAAATGATGAAAACCCACCATGAAATTACATTTAGTCGGTGCGTGACAATCATCATTTTAATATACTTTTATTTATTCATATTCCAACATTAAAATTTATAGCTCCTACCTTTAATTATGACAAAATTATAATATATTAATTAATCCATATCCAGTAAAAGTATTTATTTAGAGTAAGTTTCAAACTTCGTCCTTGTGGTTTACACACAGTAGCACATTTTGTCCCTTTTTCAAAGTAAGTACAACAGGCGTCTTTGTGGTTGTCGATTCTTGCATGTTTCATCTTTTGAAGGATGGTTAGTGTACTTAACGAAACTTGAAAAAATTGACAACTACATAGACGTCTGTTGTATTTACTTTAAAAATAGACGAAAAATGCTAATGTGTGTAAACCATATGGACGAAGTTTGAAATTGACTCTTTTATTTATGTTGATATCCAACAAAGGTATTTATGCAAAAATTTATTGTTGTCCAGGTTGTTAAATGTTAGTACTTTGAATACATAATTTAAATTTGAACTAAGAGTGAATAAAACAACAAAGAAAAATATACCTTAAATATACATTGATTGATAAAAGAGTAATAAAAATAATTAATCCACTATTGATGTTTGATTAATCAGTTTTGGCAATGCATGAAATTCTTTATTATCAATTTTGGCAATGCAATAAACTATTTGGGCTCGCTGCTATTCACGAGTATTTGACTATTATCAATAAAAATCTTTTGATGCATGCATAACATGAAATATAGTGATTGTAAGAAAAACTTTAAGTAGATTCAATTCGAAAATAAAGTCAATACATCGAAAAAATACAGTGTTACAGAAATGATTCAGAAAATGATCGGTAACTTCTCAATTTAATCTCAAGCTACAATGGCAAAAACTAAAACATGTAATAATGATTTAAACGCTACATTTGCTAAACCAAACTTCACATATTTGATTAGTAAAAATGTATAACGATTATATTTAAGTATACAAGTAATGGGACATAAAACTCAATTACACACACTATTAACGCACTTTCATATGCACTAAAGTATTAGTAGTGAACTTTCACATAACTACTGTCAACCCATACCAGAACCACCGATTATCAGTTTGATTGCCGTCATAATAGTGTATTTACAAAAAAAAAAACTATTGTGCATTCACAAACGGCCGTTTTAAATTATACTGCTAGATACACTAATAAATAAATAAATACGCAAACACAAATTGACGCAAACTAGACATCGTCGCCGCTTTCACGGTTAATTGTTTAGCGTTATACAATATATTACTAAATACTAATAACAAGCAGGGATTACCCGCGCGTTGCTGCGGGCGTTAATTTTTCGCGCGTTGTTAATGTTTAATAGTTTTTTTTTTCTGATGCTTTCATATTTCTCATTTTTTTTTTTCCTCTGCACAGATGCCAAATCATGAAATCAATTTGCATCATCTACACCAAATAATCTTTCAAAACTCGAAATGGTGCATCTTAATGAAATAAAATGCATCTAATGCCAGTCGGTTGCAGATCTCAAAATGAGTGGTTTCTTAGTCACTTTCTCACCACTTCTTATTTTCAATTTTACTTCTCACTGAGATCCCCTACTATCTATATAGATGATATATATATATAAATATATATAAAATATATATATATATATATATATATAATATATGTGCATTCACAAACGGCCAGTTTTAAAATTATGAGTTTTCTAGAACCACAAAATGTTACAAAAAATATCCACAAAATAAAGTTAGCAATGTTATGGTTTAATCAAAATAAAACAAGAGAGAACTAAAGTCAAAAAACACCAATCACACATAGCACTCTATTATGTGGATTTTCTTTGTAACATGTTGTGGTTCTAGCAAAACTCTTAAATTATAACTGCTAGATACACTAAATTAAAATAAATAAAATACGCAAACACAAAATTGACGCAAACTAGACTCGTCGACCGCTTTCACGATAATTGTTTAGCGAGTTATACAATAATTACTAAATACTAATAACAAGCTGGGATTACTTCGCGCGATTGCTGCGGCGTTAATTTTTCGCGCGGTGTTTAATCGTTTAATAGATTTTTTTTCTCATATGGCATATGGGCTTATGTGTTGGGCTTCATATTTAAAGGTTTGTTTTTCTTTGCTATTTGGATTTTTTTTTTTAATATAATTTTATGGGCGTCAGAAGCATTGAAATATTTGTGTGGGTTTATTTTTTCGGTATCATGTTTAATAGTTTGTTTTTTTCTTTATATTAGCTTATGTCCCGCGCGCTGTTGGGGGCGTTAATTTTTTTTTTTTTTTTGCGAAGTTATTTTTTCGGTCTCATGTTTAATAGTTTTTTGTTTTTTTTATATGAGCTTATGTGTTGGGCCTCATGTTTAAAGGTTGTTTTTTTCTGCTATATGAGTTTTTTTGTGGCGTAAAACGGCACCGTTTAATGCAATCTAGAGTTAGATGTTTGTGACCCTGTCGTTATTTTAAAGTTATTAGGTATCAAAGATATTTCCGAGAGTATTTTTTTATTTGAATAAGTCGGTAATATTGTAATTTTTTCCCCCTATTTTGTGCCAACCATTTTTTTTTTCTAAAAAAAATTGGGCCGGCCCAAAGTGGGAAGAAGACAAAATAGAAAACTCATAATTAGTATATTGTTCAATAGCTCATTAAGTCGATAAGATACAAAATATATAAGTATAAAAAATGTAAGGAAAAAAATGATAGGTGCAAATGTTAGCGGACCAAAAAAAAGTATAGCGAGAAATATCTGTTAAGTCTTAAATTTTTTCTTCAATTTAAAAGTCTAAAGTCATGTATTTTTAATGTAATTAGTACTCTAACCTCATATATGTTGTCCGAATATCGCAATACTCTTTTTTTTTCTTTTATAGCGTTAAATGAGGTGAATTGTGCTTTATATGGAAGTTGATGGAAATAAAGTTTTTCTGACATGTCAGTGGCTTGTACATCTTCAAATACTACAACTATTTAATAATAAAATACATTAGCATGTTCAATTATTCATACACCTATACACATTTACAACGTCTGATCCATAATATTATAACTTGATTTCGTGTAGAAATGGGCCAGCCCACATTACAAAGTTAGCCCAACCGTAGGCCTGCCCTATTTTAGCAGCTAGTGAAACGGGGATTAATATCAACGTGGCCTTCGCCAAGGTCTTTTCTCTTCATCATTGCTATGAGAAGCCCTTCATGTTGGCTCTTCCAAGGCATTTATTGGCGCTACCGGATTATATAGATGTCCTCAGTTATACATGACCCTTTCACTCTTTTTTTGCTGATTGAGAGCTTAGTTTATAGGTGAATGGTTCCCCGCGGGATAACATCACAAGTTTGGTTTCTATCCTGGAATGTTTCCATCGGGTATCTGGCCTCAAAATTAACTATAACAAATCTAATCTCTATGGTGTTGGAGTTCCTTTTGAAGAAGTCAGTCGCGCCGCCTTGATCACGGGTTGCAATGCTATGCAAACTCCCTTCTCATATCTAGGCTTGCCAATTGATTGTAATATGGCTAATGTTAAGAGTTGGGACCCTATCGTTGATAAGTTCTCTAAGCGGCTATCTAAATGGAAATCTCTCGATTTGCTATCCATTGGAAGGTAGGGGCTACTGTCTTATGTTTTCTCGGTTTTGGGATCCATCGGTACGTACTACTATCTCTTTTTCCTATGTCTCTATTACAGTTAACAAAAAGTTAGGAATCTATTAGATTACACTTTTTCTGGGGAAGTGATGATAGCTCTAAAAGGATTCCATTGATCTTATGGAATTTAGTTCTAGCTTCCAAAGGAAACGGGGGTCTTGGTATTGGTAGTCTATATTCTTTTAATCAAGCTCTCATTCAAAAATGGCGTTGGCGTTTCTTCAATAACCCTCATTCTCTGTGGGTTCGTTTTGCTACCTCCTATTCACGTGACATTGATGATGCTGCCTCCTTTTATAATCATGTTGGTTCCCAAGGTGTTTGGGGCCGAATTGTTAGATCTATTAATACCATGCATGAGAAAGGATTCATTTCGCATTCTTTTCTCAAAAGACGAGTTAACAATGGTGCCTCTACAAAATTCTGGTATGAAACATGGGTGAATAATTCTCCTCTTCAACATTAATATCCTCGCCTTTTTCGTCTTGCCCTGAATAAGGAATGCTCGATTCGGGATTGTTAGAACAATGGTTGGAGTTTAGAGTGGTCTCGTCCAATCTCGAGTGGAACTAATGCTAATAACATTGCTGCCCTTTATAGCCAGCTAGCAAATTACTCGCTTAATGATTTTGAGGACGTTTGGTCTTGGTCTATAGGGAAGTCTTCTTTCACAGTTAAAACCACTCGTGAACATATTGATCAAAGATATCTTCCTAATGATGGCATGGAAACAATATGGAATCATTTTCTTCCTAAAAAGATCAACATTTTTATATGGAGAGTTCTTCGTGATCGTCTTCCAACGAGATGGAACCTTAGTCGGAAAGGGATTGATGTGGATTCTCTTTCTTGTCCGGTTTGTGATGCTGGGATTGAAACCATTCAGCACTCCATGTGGTTTTGCTCTCTTGCTACTACTGTTTGGCATCGTATTTTCGTTTGGCTCCATATTTCTCCTCCCAACCTGTCTAACCTTCAGGATCTCTACTCATGGATTGATGATTTACATATCTCGTCTTCTCAGAAAATCATCTTGGAAACTATTTGCGATGTTGTCCTATGGACGTTGTGGAATTTCAGGAACGAGACGATCTTTGGCTCAACTCCTCCTAAGCGTTGCATTTTAATTGATAAGATTTTAGATTTTTCGTATAGTTGGTATTCCATTAGAAACAAATTGTCTTCCGTCACTTGGAACAATTGACTTCAAAACCTTAGAGGTTTCTACTTTGTAATCTTTTTTCTAGCTCCTTGTTAGTTTCTAATAAAATCTTGTTGTTCAAAAAAAAGTGTAATGGGGATTAGGAGTATAATAATAATATGCAATGCAAAACCCATTTTATGTAACTTAAAGCATTATAATATAGTACTACGTAACAAAAGTCACTATACAAAAAAAAATTCTAACATCTAAAATTTTAATAAATTTGCAAGCATTTAAAGGTAAAATAAGTAAATAACACAAATTATTAGACTTGTAAAAAAGTTAAAATTGTCAAAAAGTCATCATTTCACCAAGGTACCTTTTTTTATCAAATTTGTTATTTATTTTGTTGGTCCATTTTTTTCACACTTTTCGACTAGTGATATTTATCTAAAAACGGTCATATATAGGTTTAGTAATTTTTTTTTTGTTTAACTTTTGGAAATGACAAACTTATAAAGTTGTGTCACTAGACTTTCAGCAGAAAAACGTACATAAAAAACTGAAAAAAAGACTTTGTCCTTTGATTTGTAGTTAACGTTTTTAGACAAAATAAAGTTAGGGGCAATTTCATATCTCCTCCTCTTTTCATCATTAATTTCATATTTACCCAAACATGCATCAAAAGTATGGTACATCATGCATTCAAATGTTGTAATTTGGGTACATATGAAATTAATGGTGAAAAGAGGGGGAGATATGAAATTAATTCATAAAATTATGATTACAAGCGGTAGTTTGACGAATTGAATATTTTTTTGCCACGTCAGAGGGCTATGTGTCATAACAACATAACACCATTTTCTGGGTGTCACGTCTGCTTTAACACCATAACATCAACACCAAAAAAAACCCAGGTAACCATAACACCACTTTTTGGGACCCACTTATTTTTTTCCCTCAATTTTAAAATTAACTAACTTCATTTCATTTATTAAAAATAAAAATTACAATACTAAATAAAATAAAAATACATTCGTAAATTAAAAAAAACATTACGGAAATTGAAAAAAAATCGAAATTAAAAAAAAACTACTCGTCGGAGTCGTCGGTTTGGTTCGAATCCCTCGGCATTTGCGCTCGTAATTTGTTTTTGATTTGTTTTTTTTGCAACTCGATCCAATACGCGTCGTCCGGAGACAAATCCTTCGTGCTAAGGGCGAGAAATCGCAACTCTTCCAAACGCGTAATCGTCCGCTCTTTTTCTTTCGACACCTCAAAAGCCTTTTCGGCGGCTTCCCGTTTGAGACGAAGCTCGTGAGACATAAACTCACCGAATTGGGACGACGAGTTACTCCCCCCAGTGCTCGCCGATGTGTCGGATTTAGTTTTTTTTCGGGGCGTTGTTTACCGGGGGGACGAGGTCTTGGATCGGCACCGAATAACTCGTCGGTGTTAACCGCGAAAACGTGTTCGTCGTGAACATTTTCGTCTTTGGTTAAATCAACCGATGCGGGATCGTGCGTCCCATTTTGCGTGTTTTTCGGCAAAACCGCCCATGCTTTTTCGTGATTAAACAGTCTATATTTATCTCGTCTTGATAAATGCCCCCAGCCCGTTTAATCCGAAACAAACCTCGTTTCCACAGGCCACTTTTTTTTTCAACCGATTGCACACAGTTATAGTAAGAGTGCGTTAACTATTTGCGGGCAATGATGATGCAACGATACTCCATTTGCTTGACAACATAATCCTTGGGTACGTTTTATGAAAATTCACCGATTCTTGATCGTTCAAAACACGACATATCCATAACGTCCTCGTTCTGAGACCTCCGACGTTTCGATCCTCGGAGAACAGCACGTAACAGTTTCCTCGACCGATGATCAACGTAAAGTCTAACGTTCGTCCAATTCGGTCTCGGAACGTTTCCTTTATTTATAGACCTCTGCGATGTTCATTCAGGCCTCTCTTTGAGAAGGTTAGGATTCGGATATAGAGTGTAAGTGAGGTTTGACAAATCGACTTCATGTTGTTGCAGGCAACTTTACAAATTAGCTGGTGGTTTTGCTTTGTCGGTTTTTAGAAAATATTGTTGAAATGCAGCAAAAGCGGCTTGTTGAGATTCAAAAAAAGCTTGTTGCTCGGGAGTCATTGGAGCTTAGCTAGAAAACCCGGGGAATTGAGAATTCGACGTAGACCCGGCACCCCATCGTCCGTAACTTAAGGAGTGTTCCAATCGAGCCAATCAATGGGAAAGTCGGGCATTTTTTTTTGCTAATTAATTTGAAAAGAATTGAGAGATGAATTTGAACGTGTGTGAAAAAATGTATATGAAATGGGGATATATATAGTGGGTAAAATAAATTTGAAAAAATAATTTTTTTTTTACTAAACTAGTCGTTGGCTATTTTTTAAATTTTAAATTTTTTTTTTACATATTACAAAAAGTGTGAGCCAAAGCCAAGAATACCAACGTACTTTCTGAAATTTACCACAAATGAACCAATTACTTTTTTATTACGATATCACCATGTACTTTCAAATTATTTTTCAACTTACAAAACGTTTGTACGCGTTAGTTATTATAGTGACAACTAGTCAAGTTTTAGCAAACATCGTTTAGGAAGTTTCAAAAATCGTCCCTGTGGTTTTAATATATTTTTCTTTTTTTCGAAAAATTTTCTTTCGAACAATGTTCGAAATTTTTTTTATCTAAACTTCTTTTCCTCGAAAATTTTTTATGTTTCATTTTTTTTTCGAAAATTTTCACATTTTTATAAAAAATTTTGAAATTTTTATTTTTTTTCGAAATTTTTTTGAAAAAATTTCGAAAATTTTTACAAATTTTTTCGAAAATATATATTTTTTTCGAACATTTTTTTGGAAAAAAAATTTTGAAATTTTTTTTTTCTAAACTTTTTTTTTTCCAGTAAATTTTTTTTATTGTGTAAAAAGTTTTTTTTTCTGAATTTTTATTATAAAATTTTTTTTATGTTAAAAAAAATAATCGAGAAAATTTTTATAATATAAATGTCGAACAAAAAATTTTAATAATAAAAATACGAAAATCAAAATTTATACACATAAAAAATCTTAACGAAAAAAAGAAGTTAAAAAACAATTTCAAAATTTTTTTTTCAAAAATAAAAATGTTCGAAAAAAATATATATTTTCGAAAAAATTTGTAAAAATTTTCGAAATATTGTTCAGTGAGTTTGAAGATCGACTTTGTTGTTGTGGCATTTCAAATTGTGGTGGGTTTTGTTGTCGGTTTTAGAAATTTTGTTGAAATGCAGCAAAAGCGGCTTGTTGAGATTCAAAAAAAACTTGTTGCTCGGGAGTCATTGGAGCTTAGCTAGAAAACCCGGGGAATTGAGAATTCGACGTAGACCCGGCACCCATCGTGCCGTAATTAAGGAGGTTCCAAATCGAGCCATCAATGGGAAAGTCGGACATTTTTTTTTGCTAATGAATGTGTATAAAGATTGAGGATGAATTGAAAGTTGTGTGAAAAAATGTATATGAAATGGGGATATATATAGTGGGTAAAATAAATTTGAAAAAATAATTTTTTTTTTACTAAACTAGTCGTTGGCTATTTTTTAAATTTTAAATTTTTTTTGTACATATTACAAAAACTAGCCGTTGCTGGTGGTTTTTCAATTTTTTTTTTTTCAAAATACAAAAAACTAGTCGTTTAAGGCTTTTTAAAAAAAATAAGTTTTTTTTAAACTCGGCAGCGTTGCTGCGTTGGAACGTTAACGCCCCGAGCCACGCCGTTGGCAACGCCAAAATGGCGGTATAGTAACGCAGGGCACGGCGTTGGTTTGGCACCCAACGCCGTGATGATACCGAGGGCTCTTAGTAAGAAAAATTGATAAATAATTATTTGTGTCACGTTCAAAATTTTTGATTGATGCATGATTACATAAAACGCAACTAATATACTAATAAATATGAGCAGGGCCGAACTTATATTTTCTTTCAACATTTGTAAAATAGTAATGACTACTTATTAGCCAGGTAGAGTTTTTCCTGAATGAAATCAAAAAGGTTGGTTATTCTAATTTATCAATATTATTGGATTTTAATGATTTTGACTACTTGTACCATCACAAAGAGCAAACTATCAAAAAAGGTAACATAAACTACTAAAAACATGTATATTAAATGGACACATGTTTCATATAAAAAAACGCATTTAATGAACATTAAATATAGCAAAAATTACTTTAATTATATGCATTTAATGACTTCATAAGCTAGAATCCTTCTCTTATACTTCGTATGTACTTAAGCATGTGTCTAGTGAGCACATACGGCAAAACTACATATTTAGAGCCCATTTGGTTTGTAGATGGTATAAAATTAAGATTTGGATTAGGATTTGAATTTGAATTTGAGTTTGGATTTGAATTTAATATAATATTTGAATTAAATGAGGAGGAAGAAATATATAATAAAATAATGTATTTTTTTAAAGGCGAGTTAGTACAGTTATTAAGTTAGTTATTCGATTTCACAGTACTTACCCAGAAGGTATTTGTCAGCCTCGAATTGACGCATCTATAGGGCAGAAACCCACAGATTCCCACCTTGAAGGAAAACCCCCACGAAGAGACTCGAACCGGAGACCTCTCGCATGTGGTAACAACCTCCCCAAAGACACTCTTAGTGGCCAACTGAGCTACCTCAGTTGGTTATAATAAAATAATGTATTATTTATATTATGAATGAATATAATTTATATATAAATTTGAAATTGTTATTATGATAATAAAAAATGAGTGATGGATGTAAAAGTTGGGCCTACTTAAAATAGAAATATAATAAAAAGGAGGCAAGTTGGTTGGGTTTACCAGCTAAACCCAACTATGGGTGACAATTCGGGTCGGGTTGGGTTGATAGGTTCGGGTTAACAGGTTGGCGGGTTAGAAAACCCCAAGCCGGACCTGACCCATTTAAATAATCGGGTCAGCTATGTTAACCCAAACCTGTTTAAACACAACCCGAACCTGACCCATTTAACATGTATATATACTTGGGCTGGCGGGTTAAATAGGTTACACGGGTTGCGGGTTGACCCATTTAACCCGTTTTATATACAAAGACACATTACACGGGTTAAACATGATAAATAGGTATGTGGGTCGACACGTTTAACCCATTTAACCGTATAATAGAATATATATAGTTTTTTATTTAAAAAAAATCTTAAACGGGTTGGCGGGTCGACCCGATTAATTTATTCCTAACCCGCAACCTGACCTGTTTAATAAACGGGTTCGACCCAAAATGTATTTAGACTCAACCCGAACCTGTTAATTTTCGTATCGGCTTCAGATCTAGTTTTGTAGTGGGTTAGAAATTGTCACCCCTAGTTTAGCACATAGCAAAAATATGATAACCATTCCTATTTTTAGAGCCCACATACACTAACCAAACAATAACTTTTGGGCATCATCCCCAAATCATAACCCTACCCCCTTAAACCAAACGCACCCTTAATTATTAGAGCGTTAGGTGTAGTCTCGTGCCATGACTTTAAGCCGTAAGAAAAGTGATGTCACCTCAACATTTTTTTCTCATGGCATTAGGCTTTTACATGGCATAAAAAACCCCTTCATGGTTAGCACCACAAAAATGATGTCATGAATCCACGGCGTGAGCTGTCATTTACTAGCCGAGGGTGTACGGCACGGGCTCCGGTATGGTTGGCGGGAGAAAAAACCCCGCCCTCTTAGAATTTTTCCAACTTGTATTATCTTGATACGTGTTTATTACTAGTACTATTTTGTATGTTAGTTGATAGAGTTAATTTCAAAATTCGTCCCTAATGTTTGTCGGGTATAACGGATTTAGTCCCTCCGAAACTTTTTTAACGGATCCTCTCCCTGTGGTTTTGACCCGTATCGGGTTGGTCCGTGACGGATATTTCTGTTAGTTTGACTGTTAAAGAAAGGGTACTTTTGACTTTCTACAATTTTTGTGAGGGTAGTAATGACTTTTCAATAACAGTTATTAATTTTTCTACTTATTATTATTCTTATTATCACACATACAGAAGACCATGTTTTCTAAACTAGCACACACACTCACGAACATGATATATACACATACATGAACATGGCTCATAAGTTTTCTTCAACCCAGAAACAAACCACACGTTCATATGCACCACTGCTGTACACACTCTCATTAACACACGGCCGATTTAAGCCATTTATAAAGTCCAGATTTGTATTCTTTTCGAAAAGAATGTGGGGTAGGTTTAACAGCGACGGCCGTGGTTTGTGGGTGTTGGTGGGTTCGTTGGTGGTGATGGTTCATTTTGGTGGTTCGTGATTTAATTAGGGTTTTTATAAATTGGGTTTTTGAAATCGAATTAGGGGTTATGTCAATTGGGTGTTGAAGTATTAACATATTGATTGAATTTGATTATGTTTGTAAGTTGGTTTGCTTAACTAGTGATTTTGATTTTCTAGGATCAATGTTTGATTTTATAGGTGAATATTTTTAAATTAATGAATTTTTTCTATGTTTAAATATGTGTATATGTTTGTGGACTCAGATTAGTGGTGTTTTTTTGTTTAACTGATATGTAGTTTATTTTAAAGCTTGATTTGAGTGGATGAATGTAAAGGGTTTCTAATTATGGTATTGATGATGCTAAAATTTGGATATGACGTGGCCGGAAACAATGGTGGTGGTGATTAGTGGTGGTGTTTGGAAGGATGGGGTATATAAATGAAGAAGAAGACAGTTGAAGATGAGGGCATTTGTGTCATTTCATTCTTTAACTATGCACTTTACGGTCAAACTAACAGAATTATCCGTCAAGGGACTAAACCCGATACGGGTCAAAACCACGGGGAGAGGATCCGTTAAAATAGTTTGACAGGGACCCGACAAACCACAGGGACGATTTATGCAATTAACTCTAGTTGATATTAACGTTTTCTTAAATCTCTAATGCTTACCAAGTTTAACTCAGAATGAAGTCATTTAAACAAAAAAATGTGTTCTTACCTCAGACAGGAAACTATATAATCCTAATATAGTAGTGTCGACCTTTTCTTTAATAGGAGTGGATATAAAGATCGAAGAGAATGGGTTATGTGTATTATGTGAAAATGATATTGTTAGTACAAAATAAGTGCCGGGCTTAGAATAGGGCTCAAATCCTTCGTTGGGTCGGGCTTTCGTATGATTTGGGTATTAGATCTTGTACTAGAGCAAGAGAGGTGAGATGATTTCCTGCACAATTAAATGAAAATCGTTAGCCTTACCGTGAGGACGGACCCCACGATTAAACTCCGGTGTGAGAGTAAGTAAACATGTAGAGAGAGAAAATGTGTGTATGTAGGGTGAGAAAAATCATAATGTTCATTGTGTTATAGGGTCCCTTTTATAAGCGAGTGAAATATTAGGGTTTTCTAATATTTCGTTTGTTTCGTTAGTGGTCGGAGTGGGTCCTTGTCGGGCAAGGTTCCGCAGTAATCGTGTGTACGGATGCGTCTGTTTTCCGCGGACGGAAGTAGCCTATAGTTAGGTCAACGTCCGTTTTGCTGTGTCCGGGCTGTTACCAGTGCATGATTGGGTTTAGTTTCGGCCCATGACTGCTAAGTTGGGCCCAGAAGCCCAAGTGGCAGTATGATCCAATCCCGGAGGCTTGGTATACCTATTATACGTCATCAGATATTCCAAAGTAGTTTAAATACTAATGATGAAAAGATAACAATTCCATATATTAATTTGTGTCTGAGGTGTATACGAAGTAAGAAACTGAAGATTCCATATATTGTTTACGAA
>BQNB010052126.1:0-40639 GCA_026074375.1 Tanacetum coccineum
TGAAAAATAGGACAAGTAACGTTCTAATTCCCATCCCCCTACTTAAGTTATACAACGTCCTCGTTGTATAGATAAAACATTAAAACGGGAAATTAAAAGAATTAGAACGAGAAACTCCCTTGATGTTTTGCTCGGTAGATTCTCCAAGTTGAGTTTACAAGCAAGAATATGTGTTGTAAATGCATCTAAATACCAACATGACTACAACACACACATAGGATTCCAGATGATCGATATTTCACTAGCTTCGTCAATTTCTTTTCCAGCAAGGTCCTATGCGACATATAGGAAAAACATGCAAAATCCTATCTCGGGTATCCTACGGTTAATAAACAATAAAAACAATAAACTGTACAAGGGACCAATACATCGTATCTAAAAACTAGAATATGTCTTATGAAGAAACCTATAAAAAGTATCAATACAGGCCAGTTTGTTGAATACGCCGTATCATGTGCATGAATACACCATATAGACATAACTGACAATAAAGTTTTTACGCAGAAAAGTAAAGGACTGATAACGCCGTATGGTATGGAGCGGATACGCTGTATTGATGTCTGGGAAGACAGACTCTATAAAAATAAATAACAATCTGGGTTGTCTCTCGGGAAGCACTTTTCTTTCAGCTAGTCTTTAAGTTAGACTTTTTTCGTCAGTTTTATTCATTCCATCTCATGCACGCTTATGCACCCGCGTGTGATCCATTCTTCCATCTTCGCATCTTGGACATATTCGGGTCCTAAGTTCAAGACCCCCTTATAGAAACTTTTGAGCTTTTGGTACGAATGCGAGATTCCATTCAGCTTATCATGCATAGATGTTTAAACCTTTGATATGATCGTGCCATTTGGTAAGTCACGTAATCATTGCCATTATGGATAGTGATCAACCCATCAAACCTTCTTACTTCCATACACGAAGCTTTGCAGAATGATTCTCCAAGAATGATATCTCCCATGTCTTGATCTCGGTAGCCATCCATATTTTCCACTAGTACCAAAATGAGTTACATATAGAAAAATTTCTGACAAAAATAGGTACATTCATAAAAGCTCCAACTACGTTCTTTTCTTTGTATTCAACTTTGTCTTTTATTATAGAATTATAGAACTCCCTAGACATCACATTAATGGACAAAATTGGGAAAAAAATTAGCATTTACATGCTCGAAACCTATCATACACAAAAATATTAAGTTGTAGGCACAATCAATATGGATCTTCCGATCAAAGTCACAAAAACTAAGGTACTCGACAAAATTTTCATTATTCCTAGTCTTGATTATGTCAATCATGCGCTCATCAATTACCTCACCTTCCTCAATGGTGGGCATCAAATCATCAACTTGATCTCTCCTAAGTTCTAATGGTACATTAAGATCATTCAATTCGATGTAATCTCCATATAAAGGGTCTAATGATCTATTTAACACCAAAGTCTCTCCCATTAGCCTAGCTTCTAAATCAAGTTCCATTCTTTCTCTTAAGCTTAACATGTAGACCCTCTTAATCAAACTACTAGCAGGTTTAACACTTTTGATAATAATTTTCTCATCCCGAACCTTCAAAGTTATCTTTCTTTTGAATACATCAATCTTAGGATGACTGGTAGACAAAAATGGTCTTCTGAGGATCAAGGGCACTTTGACATCCTCGGGCATATCAAGAATTATAAAGTCTATGGGGAAAACAAATTTACCAATACCTACTAGCACGTTTTCAGCAATTCCTTTTGGATATTTCACAGTCCTATCTGCTAATTCAACTGTCAACTTAGTGTGAGCTAATTCGCCTAAACCTAAGTTAAGGTAGGTCGAGAGAGGCATGACACTTACGCTAGCTCCTAAGTCAGCAAGGGCATTATCAAAGCAAACATTATTAATATAGCAAGGTAAAGTGAAACTTCCTAGGTCTTTCTCCTTTCGGGGTATGGAATTATCGATATGTGAAGCTCCATATGAGTAAGCTTCCGAGAATTGCGGTCCATATGATCCCTTCTTTCCTTCACAGTAGTAATTATTCAAATGACTTGGAAACAGTATTATCGTTTGTCTTGACTCGAACATTAGTCTTCTGTTTAGTAAGGTGGATACGGCGTATTGGGGTGATCCAATACGGAATATCAGGTTTGAATCAGCTTTAGCAGTGGTCGAGATCGACTTGAAATGATCTCTCGGGTTGGCTTCAGTAGAGCTAGGAAGGCTTCCAAATCCTCTTTCCTGTAGTACCTTGCTTATTTTTCCTGAATTAAATCTCTAAAGTATTAATTAAAGCTCCTTGGTTTCGTACAACAACATATGTTGGAGATTAGATTTCTTTAATCATTTTGGAGTTTTCTTCATGTCTTTTTGTTGAATCACTCATAAACTTGCTCAGGGTTTCTTCCATAGATTGCCTTCGTTCTTGATTCAAAGGGTTCGCATTGTTCCTCTGGTAGAATCCCGGAGCAGCTGCTCTATATCCCCCTCCTTGGAAAGGTCCACCAAACTGAGTGTAGTAAGCTTCTTCGAGGGTTTTACCTTCTTCCCTTCTTCTTTTGTGGGCAATCTTTGGTGTAATGGGGTCCTTTGCATTGCTCGCATCCAACCTGAGCAGCATAAAAATTTTCATTCACTTTCTTGATCTCTCTCCTTAGATTGTTCAGTTGTGCTTGTATAACAGTCAGTCCGTCAAAAGTCTTAGTACTTCATCCTCTAGATGTTCCATTGTGCCATTTTGAAATATTCACCCTTTCTTGGATAGGCCTTGTTTAGCATCTGTAGTAGTCTTAGTGAATGGCACCTCCTGGGATCAAGAATCTGTCATTTAGGAACATCCAACCCATTGTAAAATAAAATGACCTCCTGCATCTCAGTCAAATAGTGTTGAGGACACTTCATCAAGAGTTGCTTAAAGCGCTCCCATGCTTGATAAAGGGTTTCATCTGGCTCTTGTTGAAAGTTG
Source organism: Tanacetum coccineum (assembly GCA_026074375.1). Lineage (NCBI taxonomy): Eukaryota > Viridiplantae > Streptophyta > Magnoliopsida > Asterales > Asteraceae > Tanacetum > Tanacetum coccineum. The sequence goes on from BQNB010052126.1 coordinate 2,946, forward strand.
TTGATTTCCTCTATTTTCTTCGTAGTTCGACCAGGTAGGCATATTGTTCAAAAACTTAGTTTTTAAAATCTCCCAATTTGATTGAAAAAAACTAGGTTGGTTCTTTCTTAGCCAACAGCGGCTTACGACTCCAGTTAAGATATAAGTGAAACTCGAAGGATTTGGGGGGGGGGTGGGGGGGGGGGGGGGGGGGGGGGGGGGGGGGGGGGGGGGGGGTTTGGTTTAATATATATAACATTAGTGATCCACGTGATGTTAGGAAACATGAATAAGTTCAACTATTTTGAGAACTTTTTAATGTTGTTTCTTTTCCATCTCATTATCCGAACCGCTAAAATGTGTTTTTCTTGAAGTGTTTCCCCTAAGAATTGTCCAGTGTCCTATCTTATTTCAAATTGATCTTTGTTATCAATTTTAGGCCTAGTGACTCCCGATCCATAGTCTGTTCGGGTCTTGCTCATGTGTTGCTCCATGGTTTCCACCATTTCTTCCTCTTTTTCTTCCTCTGAGTATTCTTGGTCATAAAGCAGATTGAAATCCGGTGATCTTAATTTGTCAAGACTTAGAATCTTGAAGTGTCTCCTTGATGATCAAAATTCTCGTTCAGGATCTTTGTAAGGTGTAAATGGTTCATTCATAAAACTCCTTGTCATGCACTACCTGAAACAAGGGATAAACAATCAGTAGGATTTATCCTGAAGGAAGGTAGAAAAATTTTTGCATAAAAATCAAATATTTTAGTTTCTGTCTAAGGTGATCGATATGTTGTATCCAATGGAAGTAGATACGCCTTATTAATTTGTTGAGATGAATACGCTGTATTGGACAAAGAACTGGATACGCCGTATCCGATAGAATTGGATACGCCGTATTCAATTATCGACCAGAACAGTGTATTAAGAAAACAATTAAATAAGCAAACAATTAAACATACAAATATACAAGCAAACAATTAAAGACAAATATACAAATATACAAGAATATACAAGAATATACACTAATCTAAATTACACTAATCCTAAGAGTTTTGTTCTAATCAAAAAAAAAAAAAAATAAAAAAAAAAAAAAAAAAATTTTTTTTAAAAAACGAACAATGTTAAAAATCAAGATTAAATTTTCACTCCTCGGCAGCATCGCTAAAAAACTTTATGTGTCATTTGGTGGTTTTTATATATGATGTAGATACAAGTTTTAAATTTATATTTTACCGACTAAACCAAAAACATTACTTTAACGGGCAGTGTACCCGATTGGTAGTAGTTTCGTGATAAGTAGGGTGTCAAACACTTAAAGCGAGGTTAAATCTATCAATTTAATTAATATATTGGTTGTCTAATTATGTTAATTCTAATTCTAAATCTAATCCTATGTTAAACCTATGTCAGTCTAAATCCTAATTCTAAAATAGAAAAAGGGGGGGTTTAGTGAGACTGCACAGTCGGTTGGTGACTACAAACCATTAAGACACTGTTACCTACAGCAAGCTAATTAACAAAAGATGAAAGGCGGAAAATCAAGACCTTGTATAAAAAAAACTGTATTAACCAACATTAATCCAATTAGAACATTGGTTTATTTTATTAATTGTAGTTGATTATCTTTCTCGAGGTGGCATATCATTCGTAAGACTTAGCCGTTACAATCATACTAAGACCTAGACACAATAATTCTGTCATAATTGAAGCATCCGCATAAAGCATCCTTATTTGCTGATTATAATCTATTTTAGGGATTAAAGCAATGGTGATCTTGTTAAACCCTAGCTCATAGAGACTTTACCCACTTACCGCTTAATGTAAATCTACATACCACAAAGTAGTCCACTTGTCCGACTACCAATGGAATCAGCACATGTTATTTTTGGAATTATCTAGGTCGCCTGCTAGTCAAACAACATCATACACATCGGCAATATCCAATTAACTAGTTAAGCCCAAAGTGTATCCTAAGACAGCGGACATAAGAAGGGACCAATATTTGTGTAACTATTATTCTAGATGTATAAATTACTATATGGAGAGTTATCCTAGACTCTAGATCCGCTTAATCCACTTCACTAGATCCAGTTGAATGATAGGTCGCATACAAAAGCGCGTAAACAAGTATAAATTGATAAACATAAACAAGCACTCAACGATAAATCAAGAAATCGATATAAACAAATACCAAACATTCAAATCTTCATAATAATGGCTAATACCCAAAGGTATTATCCTTCAAACGTCATAATAAATACAAGAGTAATTATTTAGCCAAGGTAAACTAACCGAGTAAACGAATGATACCAAAAACTAAACGATTACTAAAGTATATGGAATTACACGTTGTCTTCTATGGAATTGAATACGTTGCTCGACCTCTTCTGCTCTTTTTCTCCTCTAAAAATTGACTTTTGTGGTTTAGGTATCGAGAATATGATTTAGCACACTTAAAACTCATTTTTGAGTTTTCTATTTATAAGGTCTGGAAGTCGGTTCGATACGGCATATCCAATGGGTTGGATACGGCGTTGATGTGTCGTTGTATAGGTGTTATTTATGATTATCAGGTTTTACATTTATATTTAGCCGACTAACCTAAAGACAACACTTTAACAGGCCAGAGTACCTGGTCAAGATAGTAGTTTCACGATAAGTTAGGGGGTCAAACACTAAGAAGTGCAGAGTTAGACGTATTATTCTATCAGTATTATATTCTATCTAGATTAGTCTAATTACTGGTTAAACCTATGCTATACATATTTACTAAAGGTAAAGGGGGGGTTTCAGCCTGAGATACTGGCACATGTTTATGGTGAACCATGTTAAATCCAATTAAATGTTAGTTTGATTAATTATTGCAATGGCTGCTTATCTTGAGGTGGCATATCATTCTTAAGACTTAGGCGGTACTTCTTCCTAAGACTTAGACACGAACTGTTAGGAATTGAAGGCTTTAGAAGTTACTACTGTTAGTTTTGGAAGTTAATACTGCTGGTTTAAGATTGTGTTGTTGTTGAAGTTTAAAGAAAATAGTCTAAGTTATTAGTACTGCTAGTTATAATAGTTAGTGTTGCCAGTACAAATGTTAGTACTGCCAGTATAGTTAATACTGTTAGTTAATAGTTAGTGTTGTTAGTATTATATAGTTAGTACTGCTATTATGATATGCATGAGTTAAATTAGGAATAGATATGCATTATCATTATACGCGTTTTGTAAGCCCATTGGGGTTTCCTTAGTGTATAAAAGGAACCCTACAGCATAGTTAGAGATATATCAATTTTCACATCAATCACATATCTCATAGTTAGTTATTCTGTAACCTAAGCAGAATATTTGCAATCAATATATTCAAGTTTATTATTCATTGTTCTTCTTAGTATTGCAAGTTAGATTCCTCATAACTTGTAGTATTCACAATCATAGTTTCTTTTATAGTTAGTTTAGATTTATCTAGGTTAACTAAGCTTTAACAGGCTAAGAAGATCTGTTTATTGGAACTTTACAAGTGGTATCCCAGACTTGTGGAGAAACTCCTAAATTAAAAACTCTATCAGATATGTAAAAAAATACTCTGCCCATTAAATTCATAATGTCAGGTGAAAGACTGCACCACAAATTGGCACCAGTAGAATCTTCTTAAATGTGTGTCAACTGTAAAACTTCATTTCCTCAAAGAAGGGTTGAATTATAACCCTTTAGAGCATAAGGATGAGCATATCTCACTAACACTGATTATAAGTTTATGGCAAGTGATCTTGATTGTTTTAAGTCCTATAATTAAGTAACAACAGGAATGAAAATGATGTTGAAACTAAAGAACCTCCAAAGACTGCTCAAAGCACTATTATCATGACAAGAGAAAGAAAAGCTAAAAGCATTTTCCTTTTGGCTATTTCTTGATGAGTATCAACTAAGGTTCCATGCAATAAAGGATGCAAAGACTCTGTGGGCGCTAATCAAAGTAGTTTGGTGGTAAGTTGAAATCTAAAAAAGCTGGCAATAAGAATGTCTTGAAGCAATAATTTGAAAACTTTTCTGTATCGTAACACAGAAGCCTAGGATAAAAGCATATGTTATGTTTTCAAAAACTTATCAGCCTATTAGAAGTTCATGGTGCAGCTGTTTCTAATGAAGATGCAAATCAAAAATTCTTAAGAGCTCTACCTTAATCATGGAACAATGTAGCTTTAATTATGAGGAACAAAGCTGGTATAGATGATTTGGATATTGATGATCTATACAATAACCTAAAAGTGTTTGAAGCTGATATCAAAGGTTCCTCTAGAATCATACTTCAAACTCCTTAGAATATGGCCATATCTCTCCTACAAAGAGACACTAAGCAACAGTAAATGAAGTTAATTACTGCTAATGGAAGTTTCTCTACTAGTAAGCAGGCCATAATTCTTAGTGACAAGCTTCTTCATCATCATATATTGATGATCTAATGTTCTCATTCTTTGCAAATCAGCCAAGTAGTCCACAACTGGATGATGAAGACCTAAAGCAGATTAATCATGATGATTTAGAAGAAATGGACCTTAAATGGCAGGTGGCCATGCTTTCTATGAGGGTAAAGCGATTTTATAAGAAGACTGGAAGAAAGTTAATCTTCAATGGCAAAGAACCTGTTGGTTTTGACAAAACCAAGGTTGAATATTTTAACTGTCATAGAAGGGGCCATTTTGCAAGGGAATGTAGAGCACCAAGAAATCAAGGGAACAAGAATGGAGATGCAGGGTATAGGAGCAGGGACAACACCAGAAGGACTATACCAGTGGAGACCTCTGATGCATTGGTTGTTCAGGACAATGCTTTGATTGTCCAAGATAGATTTGTATTCTGACTGCGAGTTAATAGATCAAGATGAACAACTGAGTTTGCTCTCATTAGGGCCACACTTTAAACTCCTAGGCTTCTGAGACAGAGTACAATCTTGTTCTAAAAACTATGTAAAAACATATAACAAACTTCAAAAACAGTTTGATGAACAGCGACAAACTCTTAATAAGGCTAATCTAGAAATTGTAGCTTACCAGTTAGGCCTAGAATCTATAGAGGCATAGTTAATTGTTTATCAGAAAAATGAAGTTTATCTATAATAAAAGATTGCAGTCTTATAATTTAAAGTAAAAGACAAAAGTAATGCTATCACTAGACTTAATAATCAGTTAGATGAAACCTTAAGAGAAAAATATGATTTAAAAGCTAAACTAGATCAATTTAAAACATCTTCTAAAAACTTAAATAAACTGATTAATAGTCAATTGAGTGCTAAAAGATAAAACTGGTCTAGATATGGAAGATCAATTGAATGAAAATGAATCAGGTGGTATGAATTGTTTAATTAGGTATTTGATAGTCGTACAAAGTGATGGATATGACAAATCAAACAAATGAAAGGTTCAAAAAAGTAATTGATATCATATTGTTCCCCTCCTTTAACTGGGAAACTACATGCCTCCACATAGCTGACCTATCTTTTTGCAGGATTAGATGATTCTGTTTATAGACAACCACAAATAGACTAGTGCTAGTGTGTCTCAAGATATGAGCAAGTATCTTCTCACTAGCATACTAGTTAGAAATGCCTAGAATGTTGAATCTTTTAGGTCCCTAGTGAAGTTCCTCATTAAATATATGTTAAGAAGATGATGATGTTTTTCAATCAATTAGTTGCAAGCAACAGACAAACAGTTTAAAAGGACTGAGTTTACTAATGCTAGGAATGAAATCTGTTAACCTGATAAACAAGCTGAAAAACCTATGATGATCACATCAAAACCTAAGGTAAGATAGAATAGATTGGAAATGGGAAAATGACTCAAAACTGTTTAGGATTTGGGTTTACAAGAAAACTTGTTAGTTGTTGCAGTTACAGTCATTCTAATAAAAGACTGTGATTTTATGAAAATAAAATTGCTAAAAAGTTGTTTGAAAAATATGGGAAATAATACTAGTTGTCAAAGGGGAAGATTAGACCAGTTTAGAATAGAGCTCAGAGAATATAATCATCAAAATAAATTGTTCCATCATAGGCTTACAGGTCTGGAAGAATACCCATTAGTGCTAACCACAAATAAGCTCTCTAAGAGCCAACCAATAACATTCAACTAAGTTGCATCAGACAATAATACTGCTACCCATACAAAATAGAGTGAATGTTTACCAATAAGAACAAAAGCTTTTGATAAGTCACAATCACACTTTAGAAGAACTTTTGTTAAATCAACATCAACCAATACCATGATTATCAAATGAAAAAGTTATGCTGTTAGAGTAAATAGACATAATACTGCTGGGTAAACATCATTAAAGATGTTAAGGGAAATGGTGTCACTGCTGTTAAGCGGCACAGCGGTTTGTTTGGAGACCTAAAATGACTGATTAAAAACAATGTCCTCCAAAGACAAAAGTGGATTATGATCTCAAAAAGAGTAAAATTATATAGATCCACAAGGCAGACTCAAGTCAGTCGTGACTTGGGTCCCCAAGAGACACTAACTCTCTTATTTTTTTGCAGGGTAATCTACGACAAGCTTTGAAGCACAAAGGAATTTTTGACAGTGGATGCTCCAGGAACATGACTAGGAACTAATACTTCCTTACTGACTATCAAAAACTTGATGGAGGTTTTGTTGCCTTTGGTGGAAGTGCTAGAGGTGGTAAGATAACAGGAAAATGAAAGATAAGAACAGATAAGTTAGACTTGAAAATGTTGGTATTTTAAAAGAATAAAGAGTTTACTCTTTTTCGTCTGTCTCACAAATTGTGAACAAGAAAAATAGGTTCTTTAACAGAAACTCAAGTACTAGCTTAGAGTTCCCAGGCAAAGCAATATGTACAACTTTGATTTAAAGAATGTTTGTTCCTTCTAAAGATTTAACTTGTTGTTTTACAAAAGCTATAATTGATGAGTCAAAATTAAGGCATAGGAAGGCAGGGGCATTTGAAGAATTTTTAAAAACAATTAATAAACTTGTGAAGGAGACCTTGAAAGAGTTCTTCCTTTAAAGATTTTGAAAATGACCAACGTGTTTGCTTGTCAGAAGGGAACGCAACACAAAGCCTCTGTAATGCCAAACTTGTGAGCTCCCTATCAGCCAACCCTTACATTTGTTGCATATGGGACTTATTTGGTCCATACATCTATTAGGATAATATAACCATAAGACATAGTTCCATTTAGTGACTGATGACTTAGCAGTTTTTTTAAGCTGGGTTTTCTTCTAGCCACTACGTATGAGATAAGTGGAATATTCATAAGAGATTTATAACAGAAATATAAGAACCAATTAAACATAAAGTTAACAGGATCAGCGTGTGATAATGGGACATAATTCAAAAGTAGAGAAAATGAATGAATTCCTAAACAAAAAGGGAATAAAAAGGAATTTAGTATTGCCAAAAACCCACACCAAAATGTAGTTGCTGAAGAGAAAGAACAGGACTCCGATTGAGGATATCTAGACAATGCTAGCAAACATCACTCTACCTAACTGTAATTTAGCTGAAGCAATTAATACTGCTTGTTATGTTCTGAATATGGTTTTAGTGACCAAGCCTCATAACAAGACACCCTATGAACTTATAATTAGCAGACCACCAAGCATAAGTTTCATGAGACCTTTTGGATGTCCTGTTACTATCCTAAATTCCCTAGACCTTTTAGGCAAATTTGATGGGAAGTCTGAAGAAGGGTTTTTAGTTGGGTACTCTATAAATAGCAAAGCCTTTAGGGTATTTAATTCTCAAACCAGAAAAGTTGAAGAGAATTTGCATGTAAACTTTCTTGAAAATAAACCAAATGTTGCAGGACAAGGACCTAACTGGCTTTTTGATATTGATTCCTTAACAAAATCTATGAATTATCAACCCGTTACTGCAGAGAATCAAACTAACAAAAATGCAAGTCCACAAGAAGCTAATGGTAATACAGGTTTGAAGAAAAATATTGATGTTGGACAATCTGAAGAAGAGAATGTGTCTACTCAACAATATATTGTGTTCCTATTATGGTCTTCTATCTCTTCAAACTACAAGAGCTCAAATGAAAAGTATGAAGATGATACAGCTGATGATGCTTCTGGTGAAACACCGATACAAAAACCAGCAAGTGAGAATGAACAAGCCTTGAAGAATGTTCTTGATAAGATGATGGATCAAGAGAAGGAGGCTATAGAGCAATCAAATGTTATTAGAAAAGAGTTTTGAAGACACCAGTATACAGGAATTTCTCAAGTTTGGTGAAATTAGGTTTAACATTTAGGGCATTTTGGGTATTTTGAGGATTTTGTCTTTTTGTGGTTGACCAATGTTGACCAAGGGTTGACTTTGTTGACCATTGATAGCAATCTTTCGGCTCTTTTGCACTTTTTTCGTTCCCGTGTCCGTGTTTGTCCGGCTTTGTCCGTTTTCTTGTATTTTTGCACTATCTGTACCTACACATTCACAAACAACAAAATACACAAATACAAGCATATTTTTGCATATTTTAATCATTTAAGGGCCATTTTGGATATAATAAGGATATGTGATTTCTCACATATCATTAGTTCTGCTAGTTACATAGTTAGTACTGGTAGAAGGATTATCATAGTTAGTACTGGTAGTGTTAAATAGTTAATACTGCTTATGTAATAGTTAAGTCTGCTTACGCAGAAGTTAGTTAGAGTTAAAGATATGCATGAGATATCTTAGGAAAGGATATGCATTATCTTTATACGCGTTTTGTAAAGCCCATTAGGGTTTTCTTAGTCTATAAAAGGAACCCTAGGCATAGTTAGTAGATATAGCTCTACACAGATCATAGAGATCGAATAGTAATCATAGTTTGTAATCTGCAACCTAGGCAGATTCAATGTTTAATATAAAAGTTCTTTTGTGATATTCAATATTGTTCTTCTTAGCATTATTGATTAGATTCCGCATAATCAATAGTGTTTACTCAGTGTTTCATTATTGTTGCTTTAGAATTATCTAAAGGAGCAAACTCTTTGCAAGCTGAAAGTTAAGATCTATTCAGTAAAACGATCCAACAAGTGGTATCAGAGCTTGTGTGGAAACTCTGAATAAGAAGAACTCAATTGTAAGATGGCAGAACAAGACATTCCTCCACCCACAATCACTGCAATGAAGATCCCTATCATCAGGAAGGGAGAGTACGATATTTGGAGCATGAGAATGCGACAATATATCTGTCATACAGACCATAACCTATGGGATGTTATTGTCAATGGAGATCTAGAAGAAGAACCTGCACCAACAGGAGATCAATCTGGTCCTTCTGCTCCTCCTGCTCCTAAGACTGCCAAACAACTGGCTGCTAGAAGGAATCAAGAAAGAGTTAAAAGCATCTTGCTTTTAGCAATACCTGATGAATACCTCCTCAAGTTTCACAATGTTACAGATGCTAAATCACTCTGGGAGGCAATCAAATCGAGGTTTGGTGGTAATGTAGAATCCAAGAAGATGCAAAAAAATGTTCTAAAACATCAGTTTGAAAATTTTTCTACTGCATCAAATGAAAGCTTGGACAAAGCTTATGATAGGTTCCAAAAACTGATAAGTCAATTGGAGGTTCATGGTGCTCCAATATCAAAGGAAGATATCAACCAGAAGTTCCTTAGAAGTCTTCCTTCTTCATGGAATCAGATTACCCTTATCATGATAAATAAGCCAGACATTGATGAGATTGATATTGATGACCTTTACAACAATCTTAGGGTTTATGAAGATGATTTGAAAAGGTCTTCAGGTTCCAACTCTGCTTCTCAGAATTTGGCTTTTCTCTCCTCTGAGAATACTACCAGTACTAATGAAGTTAGTACTGCCAGTGGAGATTTTAGGGTTAGTATTGCTGGTGGAATTAATCAAATTCCATCTACTCCATGTGCTCATGATGTAGCTTACTCTTTCTTTGCACAACCAACAACCAGTCATCAACTTGAGAATGAGGATTTTCAGCAAATGGATGGAGATGACTTAGAGGAATTGGATCTACAATGGCAGGTGGCTATGTTGATTGTCAGAGTAAAGAAGTTCATTCAAAGGACAGGAAGGAATTTGGACTTCAAAGAAAAATGACCTGTTTCGAGTCCACATTAGCTAATAATAGGTCTTCCAAAGTAGATGGGTATAAAGCTGTTCCCCCTCCCATAACAGGGAACTTCTTAACCCCAAGAGCTGACATATCTTTTGCTGGGTTTGATGAATATGCAATAAGGAATAAAATCATTGAATCACAAACATCTAAGCTTAATAATAAAACAAGTGAGACTACAGGTCAAACAAATGATGCAAATACTATAAAAGCCTAATCCAGCTAGGATCCAGTGTGTCTAATCCTCAATTAACAGAGAATAGAGTATATCATTGAGGATTGCACTAGATGATGAGAGGAAGTGACTGAAGTGCAAAAAGTAGCCCTAGATTCAAAACAGTTAAGACAAAGAGATATAAAATAAAAGTGGTCAAACTTCTAAGAAATAAGGATTGGGTTTTAAGAAAGTAAAAGCTTGTTTTGATTTGTAAAAGTACTGACCATTTGATCAAAGACCCTATAATTTATCATGACAAAAAGAGTCAAGTAGTCTAAAGCTAAAAAATGTGGTTAATACTGGTCAAAGGGAGGGCAAACCAGTATGGGATAATACCAAAGGGGTTTCTCATCAAAACTTTTCAAAATACCCACATTTAAGTAAGACTTTTGTCCCTTCAGGAGTACTAACAAGAACATGATTTATTAGTACTGCTAGGCCTGTTTGTACTAAGCTAGCCAAGTTTAGTACTCTCTCGTGCTAGGCCTGTTGTTACTGCTAGCCAAGTATTCAGAACTGCTAGGCCAAGTATTAGTACTGCTAGGCCTGTTTATGCTTCTAGATCTTTTACCCAAGAATGGACAATGTATGACCCTGAGGCTCATGTTATTACCTATCAGACGTCTTACAACAAGAAACAAAAACCACGCCTTTAGACCAAAGACTAAAACAATGTTTAAAACTTTTGGGGTTAAAAATATGACTACTATTGGGAAAAGAGCAGTAGTTAATACTGGTAAGGTAAACTGATTCTAAACCTTAAAAGGTCAATGATTGGATTAGGAGAGCCTCAGGGAAATTAACCTGGATCATGTGTCCAAAGACAGAAACATTCAGTGCTCAAAAAGGTTGATATGTAGACCCAAAAGGGATTTTCTAATTCTGTAATGACTTGGATCCCTAACAGATACTATATCTAATTCAACTTACTCTTTGTGCAGGCAATCCTGAGATCATTGTTACTAGGATCATGCAGTGGTGATAGTTGTTGCTCTAGCATATGACTTGCAACAAAGTCTTATCTTTCAGATTATAAAGATTTCAATGGAGGCTTTGTGCTTTGAATTGATCCCAAAGGAGGTAAAATAACTATAAAGGTAAAATCAAAACTTGCTAAATTAGACCTTTGTATGATGTTTATTCGTAGATAAACTTAAGTTTAAAATCCATTTGTTTTTTTTTCTCCGTGTCCACACAAAATTTTGACAAGTAAAAATAGTGTCCTTTTTTGACGACTAAGTCTGAATGCCTTATCTTGTCTCCTAGCTTTAAGCTCTTTATGAAAGTCAAGTTGTACCTTAGAGCTCCTAGAAAGTATGATGTGTAACAACTTAGATTTTTAAAGAACATTGTTCCTTCAATAGATATACACTATATATATGCAAATGGCAACAGCAGATAGTCTAATATTATAGCACAGGATGATTAAGGTCATGTAATTTCAAAATATAAAATAAACTTGTTAAAGGTCACCTAGTTAGAGGATTTACCTCAAAAGAAACCTTCAAAAGTATATTGTAAATGACCATAAATGTGTTTTGCCTGCAAGAGGGTAAGCAACACAAAGGCCATCCCGTAAGGCCAAGATAGAAAGAATCATCAAAAGCCCCTAGAATTACATCATATGGACTTATTTGTTAGCACCTGACTCTAGTAGAAAGAATTAAACAAGAAAGGTACTGCTTGAGGTTGTGACTGATGATTTCAGGTATAGATAAATTTGGTATTTCTTACTAACCAAGGATGAAAAATTTGAAATCTTTGTAATCTTATCATAGGGCCTTAGAAAAACAATTTGAATCATAATTAAAATCAATAGATGTGATAACGAGACCATGAGTTTAAGAATTATGCTATTAATGAATTTATTGTGCTAAGAAAGGAATCAAAAGGGAGTTTAGTATAGCTAGAACTCCACAACAGAAATGGTGTTGCAAAAAAGGAAAAAAGGACCCCTTAATTGACGCAGCTAGAACGATGGTTACAACTCACTTTTATAACTAACACCATTTGGGCAGATGCAGTTATATAACTGCTTGCATAACAAAATATGGTATTTAGTGACCAAACCACCTCAAAATAAAGATTACCTTATGAACTATTAATAGGTAAATCATCTAGTATTATTTTATTAGAACCTTTTGGGTGCCCCTTAGACTATTTTGAAGCACCTTAAGATTCCTATGGGCAAATTTGATGAGGGGGGGAAATCTGATGAAGGTTATTGACTTGGATACTCTACCTCAAGTTAAAGCCTTTAGAGTATACATCAGCAAAAGGACCAAAAGGTGAAGAGAAACAGCACAACATTTTCTTGAAGATCAACCAAATGTGGCAGGAACTGGTCCTAATTGGATGTTTGATCTTGATTTTCTCACCAATTCAAAATGAATATGTTTTCCTGTTAATATAGAAAATCAGTGTTAAGTGGATGCCAGGTATACAAGATTCTTATGTTCAGGTTCAATAGACAGATAAAGGACCTGTACTCAGGATACATACAGAATCCACTACAAAAACAACCTCATAGGACAAGGATTCCAGTAAAGGATGTTGTTCAGGATCACAAAAAACCTTCTAGAACATGGTCAACTTCCAGACAAGATATACAAGATTCAGAAGATCTGTTATTAATAAGAAGACAACATCAAAGCCAAAAGATGAACAAAAGGTCGTGCATGATGAATTTGAGTAAGAGGGTTAATCAGAATTGACTGCTAAAGCATGATGATGTTTCAAGACAAGCCTTTGAAGAAGAAAAGAGGAGAATTGCATCTCAAAAGAAGGCAGCTCAATCTACCAGTACTAACCAACTTAGTACCGATAGGCCATTAGTTAGTACTGATTAATCATTTGTTAGTACTGATAGGTCTAACACACTAAATGTTAGGGCTGCTAGTACTCCTACAGGTGCAAATGCTGGTGAATCGTCATTTGTCTATCTTGGAGGAAAAATACTTATTGATGCATCTACTCTCCCTAATGCTGATTTACCCATTAATCCAAATATGCCTGACTTAGAAGATGTTATTGATACTCTCCCAAATGATGAAAATTCAATGACTTATAGATGATATTAAGATGTGGGTTAGTGGCTGATTTCAATAACAATGGATAAAACCATGCTGTCAGTCCCTAATTCCCTCACTCAAAATTCATAAGGAACATACCAAAAGGACAAATTCGTAGGAGATTGCCTACATCAGCAGTTCCAAACAAGAGGAAGTTTTTTCAAAAAAAGGCTTCTTGCAGCACAACAAGCCTTGGTAAGTTACATCACAGACAGAACAGAATACAAATCACAAGGAATCATCATAACTTTTGTTTTGCATGTTGTCTCTCTTCAAGAAAACCCAAGACTATATCACTAAGCCATACAAGATGAAAGCTTGGTTTGAAGCAATGCAAGAGAATTGACTTCAGTTCTAACTACAGAAGGTTTGGTGTACTTGTGATTTTGCCATATGGGAAAAAGTTAATTTGGGCAGCAAAGTGGGTCTTTCAGGGAATAAGAAGGGTTGATAGAAGTATTGTTGTGAAAAATAAAGCACGACTTGTAGCACAAGGGTTTAGACAAGAGGAAGGTATAGATTATGATAGAGGTTTTTGCACCTGTTTGCCAAAATCGATGCAATTAGTTATTTTTAGCCTTTTGCAATCATACATGGGATTTACTGTCTACCAAATGGATGGTTAAAAGTTGCATTTCTCTAATGTCTACTATTAAAGAAGAGGTGTAATGTTCATCAACCTCCAGAGCTTTGTTGATCCTCCTGCTCCAACCAAACAAACAAATAAAAAGTCTATAAAGACTTCAAAGCTCTTTATTGGTACTACCAATTTCAAGCTCCTATCGCTTTGTATGAGGCACTTTCTTCTTCTAACTTTTCGTTCCTTTGTTTTGGAATGGGGGGAAAATGGTTTCCAAAAAAGGAGGTTTTCCATAAGAACAAAACCGATGTTTAGTTAAAGAAGAAAAAGAGTGTACACTATGTTTATCCAAGGTATGTGATATATTATTTTTGGTTTCTACAAGAAGTCTATTGTACAGAGTTGGAAAGAATGTAAGCACAAAAGATTCCATATGAGTTCCATGGGTGATACTCACATTCTTTTTTGGACTTAAGTGAAGCAAACAATCTGATGGAATCTAAAATCTTTATTATTCAGTATAATATGTAGCTAACATCTTAAAGAATTTGATTTTTTTATCCATCAGAACAGCTACTACTCTATTGAGTCCTAAAACACTAGTCAAAATGAAGATGGTGTAGATTAGATTTACAATGGCTACAGTCTATGATTGGCTCTCTAATGTATTTGACTGCATCAAGGCCAAACATCATGTTTGCTGTTTGTTATTGTATGTCTAAGTTAGTTGGGGTGATAAGATTTTGGGGTGGGGGAGGATGATGGGTTTATCTTGTGTTGCCTGTGCTAGATTTTAAGTCACCTGACCCAAAAGCTCCACACTTAAATGGCCATAAAAAGGATTTTTAGGTATCCTCAAAACATCAACCCAAACTTGGTTTATGGTATCCTAGAGATTCACCCTTTTGAACTAGAAGCTTACTCAGACAGTGACTATGGAGGAGCCAGCCTTGACAAAAAAATCAACTACAGGTGGATGTCAATTTCTTGGAAGAAGATTGATATCTTGGCAATGCAAGAAGCAGACTATTGTGGTAAATTCTACTACTAAGCCAATCATGTTTGGCAAAGCGCTAGGCTAATTGTTGTGGGCAAGTAATTATGGATACAGAATCATTATGATGGATTATGGTATCAATTTTCATGAAACACCAAAATCCATATTGTAAGAGAGCACTATAAGTGTTATCAAAGAATCCTGTTTGCTCATCAATTCCAGGACCAAGCATATTGAGATTCGATTCATTTTAGAAGATGATTGTTATGGAGAAGAGACTAATAGAGTGTTATCACGATTCACACTGATCATACTGTTGCAAACTACTCACCATAAAGGTTTTTGATGTCACCAGGTTTAACTTCTTAGTGGTGAGCATTGGAATGTTAAATCTGTAGCTACATTTGAAGGGAGGTTAAAATTGTAAAGTTTGTGAAGTGTAGTAAATACTTCTAGTTAAAAATTAATACTGTTAGGGTATTAATTCTGATAGTTAGGAAATAGATAGTTCTAGTTAATGATATATATTGTAGCATTTTTCTTGTTTTTGACTAACTATTTCAGGATAAGCATGGATTGGAGGTTGGATAGAAGTTGTGCTGCAAATTCTACTCATACATGGTCTGTAAGTACTAAGTACTAGAGTTAATTCTGGTAGTCTATAAGTTAATTTTGGTAGTCTATAAGTTAATTCTGGTAGTCTATAAGTTAATTCTGGTAGACTATATTAGTACTGGTAGGCTAATGTTAAGTCTGGTAGATGACCATTGGTGCTGGTGAGGGAAAATTGATTTTTCTTATTTAAATATTACCGTTAGAGATTTTTTACGGCGCATACTTCTAAGATAGGTTTTCTATTTGGATAGATTACTTATTACTGCACATTTATTCTATAAAATAACTTTCTTTGCTACTAAAGAAAACTTTCTTTTACAAATCGTCCAAAAGAAATCTTATTATTCATCGATCAAAACTCAATTCTCTCTCTCTACCAGTACTTAGTCATTCACTCGTATCAAACCCAGCACTAGAATTTGAATTCTTACGATTTTTGTTCAACAACGTGTTCATATGGCCAATCTAAAGTACTCAGACAAGCATAATATGGTAGCTTTCCTGAAGAAACCAAATGAAAGTGTTGGTTTCATCACAGAGTATGTGATTTTTCCTAAAGGTACAACACGTTAGTATGCCCTTAACTAACTGCATAATCCTACTATCTATAACTAAAAAACTCCCTAGTCCAAATAGTCTGGCAAACTGCCACAGTCAGAACACTTGCTAATGGGACTCCATAATTAATAGCATCTATAGACTCTAAAGAGTATACTATTACTGAGGCATCTGTCAGAAGTAAACTTCAATTGGCAGATGCAACAGGAATACATAATTTATCTGATGCTGAAATATATGCTGGATTAGCCACATTGGGGTATGTCACTGAGGGTAAATTAACTTTTTGGAAAAAGAATTTTACACCCTAATGGAAATTTCTAATCCATTATATTTTACACTGCTCACTGACTTAAGCCCTAAGTCTGGTGGATGGGATCAATTTGGTAGTATTTGTTGCTACTTTTACTTTACAACTAACCTAACTGCATTAATCTAGTCCTATCTAGTATTAGGGTTTATATTTTTTCTACAAATGATTTTTGATGAAATGTTTCATAACTTGTGAGAGTAATCTTACAAAAATTTTTAATGTATCCAAGATTTTTGCAAATTATTTTGGACCATTAATAAACTGGAAATGAAAGAAAGTATTTTAGCCCCAACTGACCAAAAAGCTTTTTGCAAACATGAAAAGGGGTTATGCAAGAGATATTGTACCATTGCTGCCTGCTATGTTGGCAGGTGCAGCTATGGATCAAGGTGAAGGATCAGCACAACCAACTGAATCCCATCCCACACCTGTTGATCCACTACCATCCGACATATTCTCCTCACCCCACCTCATTCACCACATCATCAATCACCCACCTCATTCACCGATGTTGCATACGAGAAGGGTAAAATCTTTCCTAATAAATATGATAAGGGAGATTGTCGGTGCATAAATAAAATGGGAGCTTCTTCGGATCTCAACACTTCTTTTCGTCGGGACGTGCTTGATAGCTGCTGAGCCAAGAAGTGGGATTGAACCTTTCTTCACAATTCGAACATCGTTTTTCCTCCATCGTCTATCCAAAGATAGGTGGACTGTGATTTTGCGTGGAGCAATGGAGATTCAAGGTTACAGGTCAACAGAAACTTTATTGATGACTTGTTTCTCCCTCGGTCGGATTTTGCAAGCACGAGATGGTAAAATTCATCCTATTACAGTTTAATGTTTTTTCTTGCGTTGCTCGTCGTGATAGGTATAACCTACTATAAAGAGTCAATCTTAGCCGTATAGGTGTTTTATTGTTGCTTCCCATCTGTGCCCTCTTGTAATAGCTGCTATGGAGATATGTTCAGCATGATTTCTTTCGATGTGACGTGGCTCGGGTTAGTTCTCGTAAAATTTGTCGTTGGTGGGATTGGATTGGCAGGAGATATTGTTTCTTTCTCGGATTTGGGATGCTTGGTTCTTATCCTTTTGTCCGGCTTTCTTCTTCCCGTTCTCAAGTCTATTTTAGAAGGTGTTTTTTATGTTGCTTGGTGGCGGATTTGGGAGGCTTCGAAATCAGTTGTCCTTTGACAAGCATCGCCTCCTAATCGTTCTAAACGATTAATTCAAGACATTGTTTCTTTGGTCCTTTTTTATGGTGTTCTAGGTAATGTAAGAGGGTTTTTTTCTTGAGTATTGGTTAAAAAAAAAACCCCCTATCTTATTTTCTTGTAAATGTCTTTCTAGCTCCTGCTAAGTTTTTTTAATAAATTTGCGTCAAAAAAAATCACCACCCTCATCACAACACATCAATCACCAACCCACCTCATTCACCACATCCAAAAATCACGCACTTCATATCCACCATCTCAAATCACCACCCTCATTCAACCATTGCAAATCCACACCACGGGTCTTAACTATCTCACTCACCTCATTCCTCACCACCTAGTACATATAAAAACATCTCTCCAGAAGGTAACCCACATCAGGAAGTGCTAAGGCCAGTATACAACTCAAAGAATTGATGGTACTTTACCTAGCATGGTGACCAGGGTTACTAGTTTGGAGAAAGAGTTAAAGGACACCAAACAGACATTAGGGGATGCTGTGCTCAAATTGGTAAAAAAGGTGAAATCTCTGGAAAAGCTTTGAAAGGAAATCCAAAGAAAGTAATTGTAATCTGCATCATAGGGTGAAGAACCAAGGAATCAGGGAGGATAATACAGGGATATTGATGATGACCTCTCGTTTCTTTGTTAGAGAGATCCATGATAGAAATTCAACAATTTTGTACTCATACAACAAGCTTCAGGGAGCTCAATGAAGAAGAAGAAATCAGTCCTACAATCTTAGAGCAGGCTAAAAACATTGTCAAAAAAAGTCTTCACAAGTGTTAAGCAAAGCAAAGACTGACTGATAAGGGCAAGAGATATAGGAGAAGCAAAGGTCTAAAGCTAGAAAAGATTAATTACTGAAATTGGATGCAGAGGTTAAATAATACTGGTGAGTTTGAAATTAAATACTGGTAATGAAGGATGTTAATACCGGTAGTACTACGAAAAGTTAGATACTGGTAGAAAACCATTAATTCGTACTTCTAGTATTTCTCCTAAAAAGGGTCAAAGAGAAGGAAAAGCTCAGATGGTTGAAGGAGGTATAACCAGGCTACTCATAAGACTAAAGAACAAATAGACAAGTAAGAACAGGATTGGAAGAGGCTATAAGATTGCAAGCTCAAATGGATAAAGAAATTGAAAATCTATTCATTTAGAAAAGATGTTAAGCCAAAGAGTGCAGGAAGAACAAGAATTGTCAGAACAACTAAAAAGAAAGGCTGAAGTTCAAAAAGCTGCACAATTCTATACTGAAGAAGATTAGGACACCATTAGGGCAAAACTGGAAGCCAATACAGAGGTAGTTAAGAGTCTTCAAGGGAGAACAGTATCAAGCAATGAGACTTTTTGTAAAAGAATGGTGGAAATAGTATAAATGTGACAAGGAACAAGTTCTATGCTTAACCTAAGCGTAAAGCAAAGAGGAAGTAAGCCAATGTCACAAGCACAACAAAGAAGTACATGATAACCTTACATACAAGAAGCAGAGTTCATTGAAAATTGTCTCATTTGAAGAAGCTTTCTTTTGAAGAGTTGAAGAACTGAATTTGAAAATCTGATGAAGAGTATTTAAAGCTTTGTGCCCATAGAAACTGAAGCAAGAGTGAAAAGACATGGATTACAGCTAGAACAAGAAACTTCAAAGAAACAGACTCAGAGGAGTGAGCAAGAGTGCGTCGATGATGAGGAGCGAGCGGGGCACAAAGGAAAAAGTTAAAGTTGTAAAAGAAGAAGAAATTAAAGTGCCAGTTAAGAAAACATAAATGAGAAGGAGGCAAAAAGGCAAGAAAGGGAATAAAATATTACAAGACTGCACAAGATGTAATTCAACCAAGGAAAGAGGAAGCATATGTGAAGGATAAGAGTCCAAAGTTGCTTCATCAAATCAGAGAATTAGAGGAGATGTAATTCCAACTGCTACAAACCACCTACTATTGTAAATTGGAAGAATCAATTCCTCAATCAAGTCAAAAGGCAGCTATCAATAAAATCATAAGAAAAGATGGTTCTGATAAAATTTATATGAGTTTTGGAGCTATGCTTAAAGATTTTTCAAGAGATGAGCTTGTAGAGTTGTACAGATTGGTGATAAAGAAGTATGGAGCAAATACACCAGAAAAGATGTATGACAGAGTACTTTGGGTGATCTCAAGACCAGTTTGAATCCCCACCACCTCTTAGTGATGTGCAATCTGGAGTTTGGCCACTATCAACATAAAATAATAATTGGAGGTACTACCTACTTGTGTTACACTACTATAACATTGGATGCATCTACTATATTATATGTTAAATAGAAAATAATCCTTTGGTCCAAAGATGCATGCCAATGATGCTAAAGATGAAGCTTCTAGATGGGACTTATGGATGAAGTTTTGTATATCAACTCTTGAAGATGATTGAGAAGCAAGCTGGGATAAGAAAGTGATGAGTCTCTCAGTAGCAGTGAGCATATTTTGAAAACTATAGACTATAATAGAAGTGAGAAGGGTTTGGGTATTGGCTAACCACCACACAACAAATGGTCATCAGTTCACCATGCTTAATAGGCACAAGAACTGGCTACTCCAGAGCAAACGGCTACTAGTAAAGAGATCTCAAATCCGTTAATAGCTGATAGTTTGCTAAAACTATAAGGTTATCAATGCACCTTGTTATTGCAATGAAGCATTGACTAGTCCATAGCAAACTAGTCTCATTGTAAAGATCACATCCAAATCCGTTAATGGCTGGTAGTTTGCCAAAAACTATAAAGCCAACTTAGTTGGATGTTGCGGTGTAGCTGTGATGAAGAGAAGACAAAGACTAAAAGACAAAAGAAGCTAAGGACTCAAAAAGGATGTTTGGATACAATCCTCAAAAACTCAAGCTGAAGAAAACTGAAGACAACTGAAGAAAACTTGCGAGATTAACTAAAGTGAAGTTCAAGTTTATGGATGATTGTTAGGAATTTTTCATAACAGAACTTAATTATGTTAGTGTATTGTAGTTAGTTCTCTACTTACATAGTAGTACCCGTAGAGAGGAATATCGTAGTATAGTACTGGTAGTGTAAATAGTAAATACTGCTTATGAATAAGTTTAAGTCTCTGCTTAACGCAGAAATTATGTTAGAAGTTAAAGATATCATGATAATCTAAGGAAAGAGATATGCATTATCTTTATAAACTACGTTTTGTAAGACCCATTAGGGGTTCCTTAGTCTATCAAAGGAACCCTATGCATAGGTTTTTGTAGTAGAATATTAGTTCAACTACACAAACAAAGATCATAGAGAACAAATATGTAATCATAAGTTTGTAATCTGTAACGCTAGTGCATCAAAGTTAAATATAAAATTCTTTTTGTGATATACAATATTTACTTTCTTAGCAATAATTGAATAGATTCCGCATAATATATATGTTTACCCTCATGTTTCATTATGTGTTGCTTTAGAATTATCTAAAGAGCAAACTCTTAGCAGAAAGCTGAAGGTTAAGATAGATTCAGTAAAATCAAACCAACAGTTTGGATCAGATGGGTTACGGCTACCCAGTTGTTGAAGATTATTGGTTCGGATGGGTACGCTGTAACCAGTATGTGTGTGATTATTGGAAGCGATGGTACTGGCCTTCATCAGGTTTGTGTGTGGTCTCTACACTCAGCCCTAATTTTTTAAGTGCATCCAGCTGGTAGGGCCCCTTTAGAGGGGGTAATGTGACACATGGTTTGATAGCGTGATGCTAAGGTGTTTGCATAAATTCACTGTCATATATCCACTATGTCCATTGTTGAAATATTGGCATCAGCTTTTGGGTTTAAAGGTCAATCCTACGTATCTCAACCAACATTGATTGATGACGTTTTCCGAGTATCATTTTCAGGTGAAGTGAAAAGAAGAGCTAGTTTGGTGGATTGATAGCAGACTTGAGTATCCCGTAGGAATTTTCATTTGAAGTCTTTCTTGCTTGTTATTTTGATTCTAGTTTTGGATGTTATGGAATAAGTTTGGATTTTGGTCCCCTGTGAGGGCATTGGAATAATTGTAAGAGATTGTGGATTTTAGTTGCGATTTGGGACATCACTTGAGTTTGTTCAAGGTTGATGGTCTTCGTAGCACTTAGAGTTTATGCAATGTAGTTTTCTCTATTTTGTATCTTGTGTTATGATTGATCATTATGTTACATTCCTAAGTTTCCACCATTGATGGGGTGTAACAGATTGGTAATCAGCGCCAAGGTTATAAAGAACTAGGTGGATTGGCCTAGACTATAACCTAAGATCCATCGTTTAGTCGCGTATAGGATCAATGTGTGTGGTGTTCCGCTTTTGTGTGCCTTTATGTGTTCATGGTTTGGTGCCTTAGTTATGTCAGTTATTGAAATGGGTGGGCTTAATATTGAATACGAATAGGAAAGGATGCGAATATAAGTACTGTAACACCCCCAAATTGGGTCGCAGCGGAATAAGGGTCTGGGGCGTGTTACTTCATAGATCAATAACACAAGATATATATAGAACGACCAAAAAGTCGTTTTAAAACTGATACATTGGATTTAACAAATATTTGATACAAATAGCCCGAAGCTTTAACTTGTTCCTGATTATTATTACAAAGATACTGGTTTACAACATAAAACAACCATATCTTTAGCATGACTTCCCAAAACAAAATCACCAATGTATCCTTGGCACCTTGTGCTTACTGATCTCCTGAAAACATTGCTTAAAAACGTCAACAATAATGTTGGTGAATTCATAGGTTTGATAAATCATAATATGCAGGACCGCAAGACTTTTCCCGTGATAATGCAACACATGCAGGCATCACAAAACTAGATTACATTTACACTAAGCTCATGACACTGAAGCTCGACGATCTTTCTTGCAATTAAACTATATATTGCAATTTACGCCCATCCGGATGTCTACCCTAAACATCCTAAATTCGACATGCTATAACGTTCGTTCACGGTGATAGCTAGTCACCCGAACGGGGAGGTCGTTTCCCGAATAGATCTATTAAATAACATTCGCGCTCACATAATGTAATTCCCAACTACATCTATGCAATTGACAGTTCATGATAATGGGCTTAACTTGGGTTATCGCTACTTAGGCAAACATGTAATCAATATAAAATATCCACTTGCGTCCAATTTATAAAACAAAGCATGTTTCCACCCCAAAGTTATAAATCATTGAAATCGTAAAAATGTGGGGCTATGAACTCACCTTGAGTTCTGATAATCCAAATATCACAGATAATGCGTCACGCAAATCGTCAGATGCAACCTATTTAAATTAAGGTCGTATAAGTACCATGTACTTCGATTAACTAACATCATATACAGGTCTATGTTAGTTACATCATACTATCGTTCGGGCTATCATAATCAAGAGGTCATGTAGTGAACGTATGAGGAGCTAGGACACTTTAAATCGTAAATCCAGCAACTCGTCGATACGCCACCCCGAAGAGGCCTCATTATGAAACTCCCTAGTAATATAGTACTTTGATAACCACATATAATTCTATATAGCTCAATCACCACTAATGGTTTGGTAAATTAACTTTAATAAGTTAAAACGTTTTATAATTTATCATTGTAGTAAATATAGCATAACTTTTGCTTATACGCCTCGATTTATGACGTTTTCTTATGCCCACGCTTTTCGTATTAAGGACGAGTTAACATAATTTTGACTTTCCATAATTTGACCCTCTGGTGAACATACTTTTTACTGATTCACAATCAGTTATACATTTTTTTATAGTTTTAGTTATCTAAACCCGAAAACTCATATTTATTCGTTTAGCTCCGTTTTTTAGTGATTCATGTCGAGCACGTTTCGTTAATAAAATTCTATCAATTTTATGAGGTTTAAAAAAATATAACTTTCTGTCATGAATAGTGTTTTACTGTTCATAGTTTAATAAAAATTATTTTTTATAAACTTTTGACTATCGAATACTCGCGAAATTTCCAAAACTTCCATCAATATAAATGAAAATCATGATCTTATCATTTAGGAATCCAAAAAATATGTAATATATTGTTTAAAAAAACTAAACTAGCTGTATAAATATTTAATCATGAATTTATTTTATAAACCCTTTTTAATTAACGTATAACTCGTTTTTATCGTAACTTTTTCGTTATTTATTCGTTCGACAAGTTTCTTACTTTTTCAGAATCATCGGGAGGTGTATTATTTTTATAAAAAGGTTATGCCTACTGTATGATGTCGAAATTAAAACACCCTTTTATTATCCAAGTGTATTCATTTTTAAATAAAAACTTGTTTTATTATACTTTTAAACTTAGTAGTTTATTATAAAATTCCCTATAACTATTTTGACATATATGATACTTATACTAATGTCCATTAGTCCATATATTTTCCATTTGACCAAGATTAACAAGTCATTTATATTACTTTCACTTGTAACATGTTAAATAACTTTAAAATCCCTAATTTATACATAAACATGCTTATACTTAAACGACATGTTAACATACTTATACATCCATTATTCTATGATATATATAGCAACATGACATAAGAAAAAGTGTATAATTTCATAAAAATAAGTAAAAACTCTTTTTACATATTTAAAGGTCCTATATGGTGATTTAGCTATAAGGAACATGTTAACACATAAAATCATGAAATGAAAAGTAAATAAAGTATTTAAGAATGACCGGAAGGATGAATGTGATGAGAAATAAGTGCTAAACCCGAGTTTAGACCAAAGATCAAAGCTTGCACAATAAAAACCCTAGCTTTCCAAGATAAAACCCTAGCTTCACTTTTCTTGATTAATACTTGAAAAAGGTAATCCAATACTTGGAAACACCTTAGAATATCTTAGGATGGATGTGTATAGATATGTATAGGTTGTATAAAATTTATATGGATTGGGTATTGGTGGTGTTTCTTGCCGTGGCCTAAAGAGGGGAGGAAGAGAGGATTTGGTTTAATTTTTAGCTAAGTGTATGCTTGTGTGTTTCTATCTCTTGCAATATAGGAGTTATATAAGTGAAGGACTAGTCAAAGTAATGAAAACAAAGACCAAAGACTATGGTCTAAGGGGGAAGGGCGGCAAGATGAGGGTTTTGGGGAAAAGTTGGTCAATTTTACTATGTACTAGGTTAGGTCTTCACTAACTACATATTATACATGGTCTTGGATAATTAATGCTCATGTTT
Source organism: Tanacetum coccineum (assembly GCA_026074375.1). Taxonomy (NCBI): domain Eukaryota; kingdom Viridiplantae; phylum Streptophyta; class Magnoliopsida; order Asterales; family Asteraceae; genus Tanacetum; species Tanacetum coccineum. The sequence goes on from BQNB010052126.1 coordinate 27,802, forward strand.
TCATGTCTCTTAAAGTAGGTATCATCCCATGGAAATAAGGATGATGGTTTACTAGATATTTCTTTTATGCAAATTGAAGTATTATAGGTAATACTTGTAATGTTTTATATAAGATGTGTAGTTTTATTTTCAATGTAGAATTTCAAATGTAAAAGTCTTGGTTGGTTTTTCTTGTGTACAAAGTGACTAGTAACATCTACTTGGGTAAATTTTTAATAAAACTTTAGGTATTGGGTACAATCGTAGGTATTTGTTGAAGCGTAGAAATATTTTTGTGGTTCCGGGTATGCTTAAACGTATTTTATCGCGAAACGTATTAAATTTACGTAACCAATAAAAATGAATGAACAATGACAATAATTATTCTCAAAATAATTATTTAATACTTGAAATTATCTTTATACCTTTAGTTTTATAAAAATCTAAGCTAATTTGTTAAACCATTTTGCTTGAAAACTACTTTCTAAAAATAATTTTTCATTTTCAATTTCACTTTCTATATATGGAAAGTTTATCAAAAACTCTCATATTTTCACAAACTCATTTCTTTCACAATTGACACGCTTCCAATTTTAATCCATCACCTAGACAAACACTTATTAACCAAACCAAATTTCTCAAAATACCCAATCAATTCCATTATCACTATAAGTGATTAAAATGAAATTTCTCTATCAAATATCTCATTTCTCTTAACTTAACCTCTAAAACCTAAACTTATCTTAAATTACTAACATAAAAATACATATACGTAATAATACTTACACACATTTAACACGAAAACGCCCAAATCTCAATAATCATTTCCCCGTCACTCAAAAGTGAACGAAATGAACTCAACAAGCTTCACCATCAATCCAATCTCATTGAGATGCTCACACCCAATAGATTGATTACCAATACCTCATAAACACATACAAACACACATAAATACATATGATCACATATAACCATAAACCATACTTTTAGAACAGATATTTAGGTCAACACTACGGTTTGACCAACCTGCTCAAGCCATGGTTGTCACAGTACGGAAGGCCCAGAGAGCGTCATCTAGTTTGTCCGACCAAGAGGCACGATTTTCGCCCACTGTCCTTTCAAGAATTCTTTTTAAACCACGATTCGATACCTCAACTTGCCCACTTATCTGCGGGTGATACGCGATGGAGAGCCGAATAAGTAAATAATGAAAACTAAAACTAATGCATAATAAGATATAGCTAAAACTTAATAACGACTGAATTAGTAAAATCTAAATATAACAGTATTAACTTGTGAAGCTAGTAGTAACTAGGGAGTTGTACTGCGTAGTGTTAAAAGGGTCTTCTGTACTAACTTAGGTTAGTACTGCTTTTTAGTGCAATTTTGAGATGCACTAACCAAACACCCTTTTCCATTTTGACAGGATTTAGAAAAGCTTTTTAAGAGAAATTTGATGCACAAAAACTAATACCAGATAAAAACTAGCTTAAAACAAACTTAATAATCATGATTAAACAACTGAATAAGTAAGATCTTAAGATTTAAACTATTTAAACTAATATTTTTGGATTTTATGAGTTTTTATGACAGAGATTAGTAACTAAAGATCTATAACTAATAAGCTAAAAACAGATGAAGGCATATAACTAAATAGTACTAAAAGAGATATTTAAACTCTAACAAGCAAAGAGAATAAGCAAATAAGCAAATAAACATTTTAGCTATAACTAGCAATTTAAACTGAATATGAAAAAGCGAACCTTACTTAAACTTTAGCTAAACAAAGGTACCAATTCAGCAGCGCGCTACAAGCTCACTGCTTGTAATAAGTAGAGTAAAAGTCCTTGGGATCTTTCAGGTAGATCCCCTTCCAAAGCTTGATCAAATAGATCCATATGAGATTAAACTGATTTAAGGTTTAGATAAGGTTAATACTAATTCAAACAGCTATTTCAGCTTATAGACTGAAAGAGCTTAATATGAGTTTGTTGAACGATTTTTAGCTATATAGAGAGTTTTATGACTGAAATGAGAGCTTAGAAAACGTGATTAATTGAAAAAAAAAAGCATGATTACAATACTTGAAAGGAAATTCAAAAACATTTAAAGTAAAATTACAAATTTAAGCTAAAAATAAAACTAAAAAAACTAAAATTTACTTACTTAATCCTGATTGGTAGTGTGTGTGAGAAGTGAGGTCTTTTTATAGTGTCCAGCTGTAGCTTCTAGGGACCTCATGCCTTGTCTCAAACTTTCAATCTCTGCAATCATCTGCTTTAATCATTTGAGCTTCACTCGTAGCGTTGAATAATGATTGTGGACACTGAGGATTGCCAGCGTTGTATTCCATTGAGTGCCGTTTGTGATTAGTTTTGTGATGTAAATTAGCACAAAAACCCACATAAACTTGGTGCTTCTTTAATTGTTGACGAGGCTCTTTCTTTAATGAATCTATTGATAACGATGATTTGCCCCTGGGTTTGTGATGTAGATCTTTTGAATTGACTTAATCACCCTTTAATTTTGATTTGCCCTTTGTTTTACCATGAAGGTAAAATGAAGAAGATGATGAATAGTAAATGTGTTTCCCGCTCCTTTGTCGACAGTTAAAACTGTTGTAGTTTGAGCGGTTTACACATTTGGTCCTTGTCTTTCTTTTCTCTCTTTCAAGTTATAAATAACTTTCGGAAATTGCAAGAATGGCCCTTGTAGATGAAAATTGGCTAAGGCTTTGGATTTTTGGAGCTTCGGCTTTGTACTCTTCTGATTCTCGTGTCCGGGCTAGCTCGTTTTTGAATGTTTTCTTGATATTTTTGACTTATCCATTCCTGCACACACAAAACACAAATACAAGCATATTTTTGCCATTTTTGGTCTGTTTTGGGTTTAATTGGGTCTTTTTAGGAACAAACGGATATGTGTATTTTACACTTATCAAAATTCCCCAAACTAAACGATTGTGTGTCCTCACGCAATATCACATGCCTTATAACCAAATACCTCTAAAATTTCCCAAACTAAACCTTTGAAAAGTAGCAAAGACTTTTGTTTAAGAGATCACAAGTTATAAAACACCCGACTTCCCATTTTCTAAGATTTTTTTTTTTTTCTAGCACATGTTACTTTGAGTAATTTTAATAAAACTTTAGGTATTGGGTACAATTGTAGGCATTTGTTGAAGCGTAGAATTATTTTTGTGGTTCCGGGTATGCCTAAACTTAATTTGTCGCGAAACGTATTAAAATTACGTAACCAATAAAAATAAATGAACAATGACAATAATTATTCTCAAAATAATTATTCAATACTTGATTGATGTAAACGCTTAATTGTTTGATGCCCGTTTACATTAAACGCTAATTTTTAGCTTACGCGATTTAAACACAATTCATGAAATCACAAGCAAACGCGTACAATACAAAAGGTACATTGTAGATTTATCGACGTCGTCAATGACTCTAAAACACAAGGTGTTATATGACACGATTCACATTTTAATCCATCACCTAGACAACCACCTATTAACCCAAAACAATTCTCTCAAAATACTAAATCAATTCCATTATCACAATAAGTGATTAAAATAAAATTTCTCCATCAAATAACTCATTTTTCTTAACTTAACCTCTAAAACCTAAACTTATCTTAATTTACCAACACAAAAATACGTATACGTATAAATACATACACATTAATCACAAAATGCTAAAATCTCAATAATCGTTTCCTTGTCACTCAAAAGTGAACGAAATGAACTCAACCAATTTCACCACCATTCCAATCTCATTGAGATGATCACACTCAATAGATTGATTATCCAATACCTTACATATCCCAAAATAAATCATACTAACCAAAAAAATCACATAGAAACATAAATCATACCCATAAATCATACTTTATAGAAAGATATTTAGGTCACCATATGGTTTGACCTACTCTGCTCAAGCGATGGTTGTGTACATTTCCCCAACCCTGAGAAAATCCGTCCGAGATTTAACTACTCGAGGCCATTAGCACTATCGACAAAACACACTTAAGGGACACTTTAGACCTTATTTGATCTTGTGTTCCCAAGTAAAACTCAGGCCACACTTCGAAATTCTCAACGAATTGTACTAACACTAGTTACGACGCTTTTTAAAAACTCTTGACTCTCCAGTCCACAAACTCAACGGTTCCTTGAAAAACAAAGAGTCTTGAACCGTAATCTTAACAAACTTTTCACAAACCGAATCCAACTGCTATTGACTTTTCTTTACCCCCAAATGGGTGCAAATTAGCAACACAACAACCCAACGAAAAGGGAACAATCCACTAATTGAACCTCATCGTCATCGAGAAAAACTCGTCAATAACCTTAGGTTGGTGTAACAACGTCATTTACAACCCGGGTTTCTCCAACCTCATCAAACAAGAAATGTCTTAAAACCACGTTATATGTTTTTACAAAACCTTAACGTTTTTAAAGAATCGGCTCGACTTGAGTTTATCATATAATTAAACTTTAACCAAATAAAACACATCTAAGGGCATATTAGGTCAATAAGAAACATACGTACCCAACTTCAATTAAAACTTCATGATCTCTTGTCTCATAGAACAAGTTTGCGATATTACTTAGTTTACCAATCGAATCTTAACTCAATGACATTAATTACTTCTATAGTTCTTTAGCAAAACCAAAAAATTCGAATTGAATACTAAAATGTATGCCACTCTCAAGCTCCTTTAGGTATATCAACACAATAACTTTCAAATCTCAAATAGACCTTCTTACTTAGGTATCAATTACCATACTTTCGAAAATCGTACACCCTTCAACTGAATACTCTAAGTACATCAATTACAGCTCAAGTCTAACAGTTTAAACCTTTAGACTAGGATAAATTCTTGAACCAATCGGTTTATTCATCTTGATGTCGGCTAGTTACACCCATAAACGGTACACTACTTTCTTTCACACAATGCTCAGTGAAGACATCTCTACCCGAAAGATATCACCACCTTAGAGGGAAAAATATCTCACGAAAGATATGTATCCAACTTTCTTAACTTCCCCATTACATGTCCTAAGCATAGCTGAAATAGGGTGACTTAGTCAGCCATTGACTAACCCAATCGCACTGGATCCCACTACTCAATCTAGTAACTTGACAATAACATTTTAGTTATCTTTGCATTCCTACTCGGATAATCAGTTTGTAGCAACAATCTGAAGACCTTGGTACTCAACTTCACTATGCGAATACGCTAATTACTTGCTACCGCAACTAGCTATATTTTCGTCATACGCGCTTACCAATTTGAAACCTAAGACCACCACTAAGTTGATCGCTTCAGGAAGGATTGAATCTTATGTATACGCCACTTCAATAGCCAATATGAACCACTCTCCACCTTTTTCACACTTGTTAGTCCACGCCCAGTACATCTTATGTTGGACCGTTTCTTTGCTTTGGACATCTTTGTTTTACAACACCAACATTCTTTTCTCGATCTTAGCGGGATCGTTCATACGTCAATCAATAAATCATTCTTTGGCTTCACTATTTTTCCTTTACATCACGACTTCTACAACATTTTCCTTCCCAGTTGGTACTGGCCTTGAAACCATACTCACTAAATAATTATCATCGACTTTGCCGCTTGTATCCATCGATTGAAAGTGTGTTTTGAAATGTTCCTGCTCCTTTTGATCACTCTCTAGTCTCGTCTATCTTCACTTAATGCCCAGCATTATAGAGCAAAACCTATCACGTTAGTCATATAATCCTTTATAAGATCCTTCAGTTGTCGCGACATACAAGCATTCACCTTCTCCCTTTTTCCAAACATGCTACCAAATCCTTACTTTGTGCGTCATATTATACTATGAAATTGTTTGCTCCTTCTGGCATGCCGGGATCGGCTCATTCCATTTGATTACTTCCACATCTAGATGCTCCCACGTTGTTGGAAACTCATTACTCTTTCTTCCTTCAGTGTCTCTACGATCATCTTCACGTGCGACTCGTACTCACTCCTTAGAACTTCGGGTCGGTTTAAAATTCGTTCCGAACATATATACGTTAACTAGCTTGGTCTTTATACGCCTTGCACACCCGGGCCATTAACTCCATGAACACCGCTAGGTGCATTGGTTAATTCCACCCCCCCTAAAGCGATAGTCGTAAACTTGAAGTCGCCATTATGCATCCTAAAAACATATTAGCTACGTCATCCCCGTCTGCTCCCTCCAATTGGTGACATTACATACCGAATTTGTTTGTCTCACTCTACTCGATGATATCTAATGCACATTTTCAAAACTACTCACCTTTCTTCCTACCAAACAATACAGACGCTTCCCACAACTAAAAGGTACTAAATCAAAAGTAAAACAAAAACTCTCCAATTCCAACTTGGGATTTCGAATAATTCCATTCGCTTCGCTACTATTAGTCGCACCACTCAGAAGATATGACCTACCATCACAACTCTACGAATCACGTCCATGAGCATACCAACTTCGCATGCAACCAATTGGTATGACCTAAAAATAACATCCTAAAAGTAGAAACAACGAATATAAAATATCGACATATCGAGTAGAACTTCTAGGACCTAAAAACGCATCAATGATGTAGGATCTACCCAAGGAATAATACCACGTACCTCACCAATTAATTAAAAGATAAAGAACCTTTGTACTCAAAACTGACTTTATTACCCAAGGAGGAAAGTTCCCTATAACCTTATATACCAATGATTTTAGGTAATAGATCGCCTTAGTTAGTAATGCCAATAATTTTAAGGGTACAATTAAAATTAAATAAAAATTTATAAACTTATTTTAATTATGATTTTATAAAAGAAATCAAAAGATGGTTAAAACAAATGTGTTGCATTTTATTTATATAATTTATTTTCGAAAGAAGTTTTTTTTTAACACCTAAATAATATGATATTGACTACAACAAATTACTTTGAAAGGAATTATGACTCGTAAAAGAAGGACTGTCATGATAGCAAATAGACTCCCAAAATACCTTAAGAATTCCAATACCATAATATTAATTTACTTGAAAATGAACACGACAAGAACTCTTGCAAATCAAACAAACCATAAGGACTCATCCATACCAATGGTCTTAGAACCAAACCAAAAAGGGTATCGTCTCCACAGAACAGTCTACCTAACAAGAAACACACCACTATAACTAAAAAACTATCTACAAAACAAACAAACAACAACAACAACCACAAACAAACAAACCAACATGCAAACCAAACCCCCACCCCCCCCCCCAACAAAAAGTCGGAACGCGAGTAAGTATGGAACACCAGTTCTATGATAAACACCCTCGATTCAACACGAGCGTTGGATATCTCAACGAATCAACGAGCTAATTGAACCAACTAAGAAATGTGACAACACACCAACTGGTATCCGATGTATCTACAAAACGATAGATGAAATGGAACACTTACCAATCTATGCAAAACCCACCTTAATTATAATTGCCAAATCGGTTAAAAGAGACTTTCTCGGAACCACACAACGTCCTCAAACAGGATCTCACTCAATTACTCTACCATTGTTACTAATATCCAAATTACATCCATATATAATACATACAAGCAACAATGATCAATGCAAATCAAAGTCACAGTCCACGTGTGTGTTGGCTTTATAATTTTATGTTCTGAGACCATATATAATTGCACCTTTTGCACAGTTTACTTACTTTCAAGACACAATCTCAATGATAACACAATATACACATAGCACTTATAATCAATGCAAATATAAAACTCAGACAAAATAATATCTTCGAACATAATCTAATCGACCTAAACGAAACAGAAGTCACATCGCGACCCAAATAATATAAAAGCAATCCTTGATTATTCTAGCACGCATGAGGTGGCCACGAAAATACACCCCCTCCTACTTTTTGCCCCCCGGCACCTCCCCTCCCACCACCCTCCTCACGGGTTTGACTTTTCTTTCAAAAGTTACCCAACTTCAGGGTCTCTTGAGGTAAACAATCTCCAACGATATCTCCTAAGGGTAGAGGAAGGACATAAACTAAAAGAATACCAACGGGGTATAATACTATTAGTCCTTAATGAAAAAGTATATATTTCATATTATTATAGTAGTAAATCAAAATTAGAGAGAATTTCAAGCATTAGATAGCGGGAAACTTACAGTATATTCGTTACCCAACACTTACGCGCTAAATGCATCTATTCCAGGAATTCTTGTTATAGTCTAGGTTCAACCACCTAATTCTCTATAACCTGGCTCTGATACCAATCTGTCACACCCCGCCAAGGCGGAAACGCGAGGCATAACATGAAAGATATTAACATAGCACATGGTATCTTTATAGAGGAATACTAAATAGTGAAATAAAAGCAAAGACACAATGTGTCATGATAACATCCACAATCCAACGACAATGTAAGAATGATAGAGGGTTACCATCCGTACAAGTCCTACAAAATCAAAAACATAAACTAAAATTTGAAACAAGCATATTAACCAACAAAAACATAGCACAAATCATAGATCTTCAAACGCATCCTACGGTCTCACTAGCAAACTTTCCTAGCATCACACCCGATCACCTGAGTTACCTGAAAACGATGCTAAAACACGTCAACACTAGGTTGGTGAGATGCCATAGGTTTTAGACATCAACCTCAAAACATTTCAAAATCATTCAAACATTACTGTGATAAAGATAAACAGTTGCATGACATGTCATGAACTATCACATACTACAAACCAATCAGCTCAATTCAACACAATTTAAATCAATATAGCTCAAACAAAATAGCTCAACTCAAAAATAGCTCGGCTCAACCCAAGTGGGGAAGGAACGATCCCATGATCCAAGCTAACCAGCTTACCACTTGTATATTGCATACAAACCCATAGCAGTTTAGCCACAGCAACACATGATTTTTTAAGCTCAAGCCATCGAATTCACAGTAAAAAACATCGATACCAAGCCTCGTTTCACCCCATATGAAAAATCTTAGAAAGATAGGGCTATGACCTCATCTGATGCTAGCTTCAAAATCCACAAATACTTCACAGAAAATTCACAAACAATCTAAAAACATAAACACACAATAGTTACCTCAATTAAGGCATTTAACCAATATTTATTATAATTCAATATGATGGATGGCGTATGTTATCTATCATAGTCCTATACGTGTTTTAAAACTTTACCACATCCTACATTTACAATTTCATTAAATGTTTCCACTTCACAGTTTTTTGTTTTTAAGAGATTTTACACCTAGTTATGCGATCTAAACGCACAACTTTAACATCTCATAATTAAACAAAAATCTCACATGCTCCCTTATGTAGTCTTACATATCTAAACATTGTGACACCCAATCATATAATTGCTACCTAAGATGCTCCTAAGAAAATCAAACTCCAACAGTCTCAATTGGTCTGATTGCGCACTAGAAAAAGTATGGAACTAAAAGGATTCCTTAGGCGTCGGAAATTATTAATTATCTTTGGGTCTATCTTTAATAGACACATAATACTTAACTTATGTAGAAGGGCTAAGTCCAATTCAAATTTTAAGTTGGTGTTTTACTTCCCGAAATTAGACCCAAATCTGACCCGTATTTACTGGTTAGACAACTTTTCTTGCGAAAGGCTTTTGAAGGCCTTCCCGAACTCAAAATCGTTCGAGGCCGGATTGTTTAGAAATTTAGATCTCTGACCTTAATCAACTCATAAGATTCATAAAAAAATTCGTTTCCAATCATGAGATATCATCTGAGAAACACGACCTAAAATTCTGTTCAAACTGAAATCATGATTTAACGCAAATTAACCCTAACCAATTACACCATCATGCTTCTAATTAAACCCTAATCAATCCTAATTAGTTTAATTGCATTAATTTACAGAAAACATGAAACCCTAATTAATAAAACCTAATTTAACTTTTATGATAAAACTTAATTCATCATGTTTAGATTACATAAATTAACATGATAACTAAAAAGATTAAACTAGGAATAGAATGATTACCTTAATAACTTGAAAAAAAAACTTTTTTTTTCTCTTGAGGATTCGGTCGACCAAGGAGCAAGGGGGAGAAAAAAAATCTGTATTTTCTAATCTTTGGTTTGCTTATATAGGCCTAATAGATAACCCTTTATACAAGTTTGAGCCCAACTTGGACTTGACACGCTTCACATTTTAATCCATCACCTAGACAACTACTTATTAACCCAAAACAATTCTCTCAAAATACTAAATCAATTCCATTATCATAATAAGTGATTAAAATAAAATTTCTCCATCAAATAACTCATTTTTCTTAACTTAACCTCTAAAACCTAAACTTATCTTAAATTACCAACACAAAAATACGTATACGTATAAATACTTACACATTAATCACAAAATGCTAAAATCTCAATAATCATTTCCTTGTCACTCAAAAGTGAACGAAATGAACTCAACCAATTTCACCACCATTCCAATCTCATTGAGATGATCACACTCAATAGATTGATTATCAATACCTCACATATCCCACATAAACTCATATAAACACACAAAATCACATAGAAACATACATACCCATAAATCATACTTATAGAACAGATATTTAGGTCAACACTATGGTTTGACCAACCTGCTCAAGCCATGGTTGTTACATTATCCCCACCTTGAGAAAATCTCGTCCCGAGATTTAACTACTCGAGGCAATATCACTATCGACAAACAACTGAGGACACTTAGACCTCATTTGATCCTTGCGTTCCCAAGTAAACTCAGGGCCACGCTTCGAATTCCAACGAAATTGTACTAACACTATCTTACTACGCTTTAAACTCTTGACCTCTCGGTGCACAACATCAACGGTTTCTTGACAAAACAAAGAGTCTTGTCAACCTTAATCTCGACTAACTTCCACGATCCGAATCCAACTGCTAATGACTTTGCTTACCCCCACAAGGGTGCAATTAGCAACACAACAACCCCAAACGAAAAGAAGCATCCCACTACATGAACCTCGCTCGTCATCGAGAAAACTCATCAAAATCCTTAAGTTGTGTAACAACGTCGTTTACAACCCGGTCTCGCAACTCATCAAACAAGAACTGTCTTGAAACCAAGTTATAAGTTGTTACAAAACCCAACGTTTTAAAAAAATCGGCTCGACTTCGAGTTTATTCATAAAATAACTTTAACCAAAATCACAAACACATCTAAAGGCATACTAAGGTCAATAAGAAACCATACGTACCTAATTTTAACTAAAACTCCCAAGTATTCCTTGCTCAACGAACAAGTATGGATACTCAGTTTACCTGAAGTCCTAAAGACCTCCCTATCCAATTCCAATCGAATCTTAACTCAATGAACATTAATTACTTCTAATAGTTCTTTAGCAAAACCAAAAATTCGAATTTGACACACTAAACATGTCATGCACACTCCTCAACTCCTTTAGGTAATATCAACCAATAACCATTTCAAAAATCTCAAATGGACCTTCTTACCTTGGTATCAACTTACCATACTTTTCGAAACATCATACACCCTTCAAACTGAATACTCTAAGTAACACTCAATTACCAGCCTCAAGTCTAACAGTTAAACCTTAGACTAGGATAATTCTTGAACCAAACTCGGTTCATTCAATCTTGATGTCGCTAGTTACAACCCATAAAACGGTAACCTACATTCCTTTCCACACAATGCTTCAAGTGAAGCACATCTCATACCCGAAAGATAATCCCCACCTTAGGGAAAAACTCATCTCACGAAAGATAAGTATCCCAACTATCTCTAACATCCACAATACATGTCCTAAGCATAGCTAGAAATGGGGTGACTTAGTCAGTCCATTGACTACACCCAATCGCACTATATCCACTACTCAAACTTGGTAACTTGACAATAACATCTTTAGGTATCCTTTCTCACTTCTACTCGGATAACTCAGGTTGTAGCAACAATCCTAAAGACCCTTAATACACAACTTTCACTCTCGAATATGCTAAATACTTGCTACCGCAACTAGCTATATTTTTCTTCATACTCGACCACCAATTTGAAAACCTAACACCACACTAAGTTGCATCCGCTTCAGGATGGATAGAATACTTTATCGTATACGCCTCTTCAATAGCCAATATGAACCACTCTCCACCTCTTTTCACACTCGTTGGTCCAAGCTACGCAACATCTTATGTTGACACGTTCTTTGCTTTGGACATCTTATTTTACACCACCAACATCCTTTTCTCGATCTTAGCTTGGATCGTCATACGTCAATCCAGAACTCATTCTTGGCTTCACTCTTTTTCCTACTCCATGATTCAACAACCACATTTTCCTTTCCCAGATGGTACTTGGCCTTGAAACCATACTCACTAAATAACTTCATCCATCGACTCTGCCTCATGTTCAATCCTTCCGATTGAAAGTGTGTTTGAAACGTTGCATGGCATATCATGAACTATCACATACTACAAATCAATCAGCTCAATTCAACACAATTCAAATCAATATAGCTCAAACAAAATAGCTCAACTCAAAAATAGCTCGGCTCAACCCAAGTGGGGAAGGAACGATCCCATGATCCAAGCCAACCCGGCTCCACTTGTCAATTCAATTCAACACATAGCAAGTAATAGCCAGACAGCACATGCATTTTTAAGCTCAAACATCAAATGTCACAGTAATAAAACATCACATACTCAAGCATCGTTTCCACCCCAATGAAATTTTTTAGAAAAGATAGGGCTATGACACTCACCTGATGCTAGCTTCCAAAATCCACAAATACTTTACAGAAATTCACGAACA